>OZ020546.1:9803843-9862138 GCA_963971435.1 Lasius platythorax
TCTCTCTTTTTCTCTTTCTCTCCCTCTCTCTCTCTTTCTCTCTCTCTCTTTCTCTCTCTCTCTCTCTCTCTCTCTCTCTCTCTCTCTCTTTCATAATTAAAAAGATATTTACATTTATACCCCGCGAGAAGTCATGGCTTCGTAATTTAGCGAACGAAAGTTATGTGAAGAATACTTCCGAAATCAATATTTTGTCAATGACAATTAACAAGAGCATCAACGTTACTGGTAAAGAATTTGAAAAACGTGTCTCTCGCGTGTCAAAAGAAATTCGATCATACAGGTTGGCTACTGTAGGCGGGAGCAATTTGTTTACATATCAAAGCGCAATGGAACCTGCGAGATCATCATCGATCCTCCAGACACGGACGGCAATTTCGTTAATGACGCGACAATTCTATCAAATTAGCGGGGGGAGAGCAGCAAACAGCAAAGCACTTGGGCACATGCAAGAGACCCACATGCAAAGTGAATTTCGGCGCACACACACACACACACACACGTACGCGCGTGCGTGCATGCGCGCGCGCGCGCGTCATGCGTATGCGACTATTGTCAGAACTTTCGGAGAGGGTGAAGCGAAGTTTACGTTTATCAAGTACGTCAAACTCGCGTCCATTCTCACCACCACGGGTAGCACGTTACGAACGATCTGCCGTGATTTGATATTATAATAATAACGTAAATACGATACATATACTGCATCGCAATGCGTAATTGCAGTTGCAACTTGGAGGGACTTTTGGCGCAGCAGAGTACATCGTCGTCTCATCCGCAACGTGCCGCTCCTGGCGACGTTTGCGGATGAGCGAGACGATAACGGTTATCAATAGTATATGTATATATAGGTATATATATATATATATATTTATGTATAGAAATGCAGAGCAAAGAGAGGATACGAGAATAAAAAGTAGTTAATAATAAATTGGAGAAATATATATGTATAGATATATATATAGACGACTCGCCGGAAAAAGGGTAACTCACCGGATCTGGCGGGAGTCTGTAGTCTGCGGATATCTCGCTGCTCGCGCTACGCTCCTCGGTCGACCTTTCCCAGTCCATCTCTTTTTTCAGGGACTGCAACAGAAGAGAATGCATCGGGTTTATTATCCAAGTTCATCCGAGATCATGTAGCGTTATATCGACAGATACCGTCGAAATTATCGTCAGTTTTTTTTTTTTTTTTTTTTTGTATAATAATTGCGACGATAGTTATCGATGTTTTAACCCTTCTGTCAATCATTGATGAAAAGATGAAAAATTATGCATTGACAGAAGAGTTAAGCCGAATCGATCACGCACAAGAACGTCTCTCGCAGAAATCAAATTGTTGACAGAGAGTTTACGAAAGCGCGAAAGTAATATAACGCTATATTTTACGTTAGAAAATTGAAACTTTATGCGGAAGGAAATCAACATTAAAAAACATTATCAAATTTCAAGCTCTTGACATATCGACATCTTTCTACGAATGTACTTTCTCAGAATCATCGACGTCAATATTTTAGCAAATTTAGAATATAGATTTAATCATATATTGACCTAATATGACAGATTGGCATTTTATCTATACTCGAAGCTTATACTTTATAGTTCAATTCTTATCTAATTGCAAGTAGCCTATTAACGCAACCGGGCAAGCAGAACTCGTAAATTGGCAGCTATATTAACATTTTTAAGCATACTATTTTAGATTAGTATATAAAAAAACCTATTCTATATTTTTTTTTAACTCATCATTTCTTATTTTATTGGATATCAAGAAGAGAAGTAAATATTACTACACAGGATGTCCCAGGAAGAAAGATCAATATATTCTGAGAGATGATGATATCGGTCATTTTAAGCAAAAATGTCCAATTTCGAACGGTTTCCGAGATAGAGCTATTTGAACGTACAGTTGCAAAATTAATTATGGGAAAGAGATGACCACGTAAATAACCGATTACCATCATCTCTCCCAGAATATTGACCCTTCCTCCTAGGACACCTTGTATATAATCAGAGCTGCGCAGAGCGGCTCTCCGGATTCCGCTTGCCCCGGATCGGGGCTCGATCTAGTTTCCTCTACAAAGAACGATCTTATCGCCACTTACCAACGGAACTTGCTGGACCGGAGGTAAGCCCGACGGACCGGCGAGGGGTTCGGTACTGTGCGGGGACGGAAGCCGGCTCTGCGGCAGATTCAACGGCAGCACGCCACCCGGCGTGCCGCCGCCAGTGTTGTTGCTGAGACTCATGTCGGATGGTCCGCTGTGCACCGAGATCGGGCTAAGGGAGCCCGCCCTTGTCTCCTCGAGGCTGGCCGCGTCCTCCGAGTCCCTCCTGGGCCGGTCTAGGGCCAGCGGTCCCGGACACGGGCTACCGGGCGCCGCGGGCGACGGCGAACAATCCGTCATGTCCACCGCCTCCGCGGGCTCGCTCGGGGCGCTCTGAGCAATGTTGCTCGATTGTTGCTGTTGCTGCTCGCATTCCTTGGTACCGGCCGATACGCCGGCGGTAACGTTCGATTCTCGCTCCCTGTCCTTACCGCTCGTCTCCTTTATGCTGTCCCGGTCTCGTTCTCGATGATGCTCCCGCGACGTGTCGGATGTGCTTGTGTGTTGCTGTTGTTGCTGCTGCTGCTGCTGCTGCTGCGGTTGCGGTTGCTGCTGTTGCTGTTGCTCTTCCCTGGACGCTACCGCTGCGTTGATATTCGTCATGTCCGCTAGACCCTTGACCTTGAGGCTCTCCGCTGTCTTGAGGAGGGCCGATAGCTGGCAGTACTCGACGTTTACCTCGCCCTTGTACATGAAGTCGACGAGGGTACGTAGCTCGGCGAAACGTACGTCCTTTAGGATGACGATGGGGTGACGGTTCGGATGGTCGAGGAACAGGGCCTGGAAGTAGCTGGAGCACGCGGAGAGGACTACCTTGTGTGCGCGTATCGACGGTCCCTCCGTGCACGCCAGTGTCACGTCCACCAGCGACTCCGACTCCAGCAGTTGACTGAACACACCCAGCAAGTTGCTCTGATGATTGTTCCACCTCAGGCAGTAATGCTCACTTCCCATGTCTGAACTGCACCCCGCAACCCTGCTGTATAAAGAAAGACCTGATTTACCCTCCGACACTCGCGCGGAGTATATAGCGTTCCCTGAGAATTCCCTACCGCGTCACGTGGCCCAGGTATCACGACTTGTTCCCGGTTACTGTATATGCTTCTACAGCATAATCTTTAGCGGATTCGATAAACACGCGTTTGGAAGAGAGCGATATTCCATAGAAAAGTGAACCAATTTCTCCCTTGACAAAATTCAACCCTTCTGTCAATGCGTAATTTTTCATCTTTCAATCAATGTATGAATATCAACTGCATGTTTTCGGGCGGTAAAAAGTTCCGACACATTTCTAACATTCAAGTTGCTTTGAGTATTCGGGCACCCGTTCATTGACAGAAGGGTTAAAAAGAGTTATCAACATTATCCTTTCGCAGTTTTTGAAACATTGAAACTTGATATTTTGCTAATTAAGAATTCAAGTTAAAATTGTTCATTTAAAACTAATGAAAAAGAAAAAAAAGAGTTTTGTTATCTATCCGAGACGGATAATTCGTCTCTCGAAATAAAACATTTTGTTTTCATTTAGTTCTAACAAAGAACCGTTCATGAGCTTCAATATTCTTGTCAGGGAAAAATTATTTCAATATTCCAAAAGGAATAATCGTCGCGCGGAATCCAATGTATCTATTACGAAACACGATTCGGTGGAAGGTGCGAGCAAACTGGGAAACGATGCGATTCTTTGACGCGTAACTGCAATTTATTATCCAAAGAGTGTGTGTTTATTTTGCAGCGATATCGATTCACACCGACGCACTTTCGCGAATGCTTTTGTGACGTTTATGCGCTCGTCGTCGCCGGCGTATCCGAATGCATCCGGAGATGCACGGCCCGATATCAGCTGACGATACACAGGCTTATCTTTTATTATTCCTTTTCCCCGCATTCGACTGTATTTATTGCTGCTGCTGCTGCTGCTGCTGCTGCTGCTGCCTAATGCGTGAAACGGCGCGCACGCACGTGTCGTGGACATGTGCACAGCAGCCACGGGCGGGCGACACGCACACATATATAATTATGCCAAAGCGTTATTCGCGTAAACGTGCATTCGCGTGATATATCCGTGGCTATATGCGCGATGGCGTGTATGTACTTGCTGCACGATATTCGCGTGATTCGCTTGGCCCCCCCCGCGATATTACGGTGATGCATGATGGAAACCTACATCGTATATATAAGGTGTCCGAAACTCTGTTTCATTTCACCAAAATTCGAACAATTTTTCTCCTTCGTTAAAATCTTATCGAAACGACTGTTAATAAAAAAAAAAAAAAAAAAGGATGACACGCGAGAGATGCTGAATCTTTTGTGAAATTAAACGAGATTTAATAACGAAATTTTATCGGCAGAATTCGCAAATTCTCCGAAAAGATTGTTCCTTTTTCAGGATTTTTACTCGACATTGCAAATATATACGCGTAAAATCGAAGAGATTTATTTATTGTATAACGATGGGAAGATTGAATACTTTCAATAGTAAAAAAAAAATCGACAATCGGGATATCAAGAGCGGATATATCTCCTTTGACGCCGCTTTATATCGCTCGGCCAATTACGTTGCAGTCTATGCGATGATACTGCATCGCGAATTCGAGAGAAGCAATGTCGAAGCGCGAATGATCAGCTTTCATAGCGGCGTTTGAAAACAGAGGCTCGCGCGCGCAGCGCGCATTCGAGCCTCAGATAAATTGCACCTGTCAATTGTGCCAGGAAGGTTATAGGAATTACCTGCACTCTCGCCGGTTAAATATAGCGTCGGCACGGCATGTTACGCGCATTGATTTCATCGTTTTACGGCTATAACGTCGGTTGTTACCGGAATCTTCGAAACTTTTTTTTTCGCCGGAAGCGCTAGATCCGTTAAGAGGTAAACTATATTTGCCAACTCGCGTCAAGAGAGTTATTTTCATTAAAGATGTAACAATAGTCTTGTCGTGGAGTATCGATTAACATGTTTGTATGAATTCAACGCTTTCCACTCGTATTTCGCGTACGATCTCGAATGTAAAAACGAATCTATTTGACGACGAATTCGAAAAAACATCCTTATCATTTGCAAGTCGCTAATTATTGTTTAATTTATATATTTGTAATTGAATAATAATTGAATATAGACATACAAAAGAATAAATTATTCAAACACGTGTAACATGTAGTAATAATTTATATGTATATCCATATATATATAATTTGGTAATAAAGTGAAAATATATAACAATAACATGATAAAATAGATGCGTTAAATGTATAAGGTATCAAATAATAAATAAAATAATAATAATAATAAATCAATAAAAATAAATAAATAAATAATAATAATAATAATAAATCAATAAAAATAATGATAATATCATTTGCTTGTATTGTTTGTAATAAAATATTCAAGACACATTATTAATAAATACAGAAACAAACGAACGATATTAAATAATTTTTTTGCCGAGCCTAGAACTTCAGTTAACACTTTCCTGTAACAATCACGCGTCACGCATCCAATATAGCTGCTTTCAAGCACGTAAATGCCGAGTATAGAGCACGTCGCATCGATCGTCGGATGTATTGCCGTATTAAATATATAAAAAGGAGAAAAAAACGAACCGCACATGCGTTATCCGCGCCTCGCGTATGCAGTTTATTATTCGAATACAGAAATCGGCCGATTAATCCGAGGAAGAACGAACGCTGCGGCTTGCCGCTCTTTTTCCGCGCAATAAACACCGCAGTTTGGCGCGGATTCTCTCTCTCTCTCTCTCTTCTCTCGCCGCGCGCTTTACAAACTTTACTCACAAGTACCGGTTTCAGCGAAATCGCTTAATAGCGAAAGTTAAGAACCCAAAGTGGATGTACATATCTATGAATGCTCGTGGAGTGAGCGGCGAAGCCGTATATATACACCGAAACACAATACCGAGTACATTGTCAACTGTTTGCACTCATTTAGATTGTTACGTGCGCATCTCTCAGCATCTCTATTTATCCGTTATATATTGTAATTTCTATATATTATTTCTATATATTATTTTCTACTCTATTAGTTCCCATTATACAGGGTGTATCATAAATGTGGGCCGCTACTTCAGAAGCATATTCCATTCATAGAAATATATGTCCAAAAATGATTCTTTAATTGGCTCCTTCGTCCTGTTAGGACGCTTGACAGGTGCTGTTTATTTTTGGAAAAAGATTTGCCCATTTTGCTTGAGTATGAATTATTTTTAGATATTGAGAATTATTTTCTACCGTTGGAAATAAAATAATACGCTTTGTAATTATTTCAACCCAAACATGACTGTAACGTGAAAACGACGCATTTTTGCTTTCATTTCGATGAATAGAATACGCTTTTGAATAGAATACGTATACATATAGTAATTCTAATTCAATGAAATATAATCTCTTTTTTAATCTTGATATCACCTCTTTATGAAATCTCAGGAAATTTTATCCTCTACTAATTTCAATCTATGTATTTGCACTTTAGCAACTTTCTTCTTCACTTTCTTTATTGTAGTACACATCTAAGAAATCATTTTGATCTCGAAAGTGATTGAAAGATATGAATCAAAGCATGATTTTTGCGCAAACGAAAAAGAATTTCTTGTCTGATAATCTATATCTATAACTGCTATTTATAAAATCAATATAAAATCGATAAAAACGAAGATATTTGTTGATGTTTCTTTCTCAGATTTTCTGAAATTCTTTCTTAAGAAAATTTTCCATCTTCTAAATTAACGTTCCTTAAAGGCTAATTGAACTAATGTTTCAAAAATAAAAAAATATAGTGACACTAGTTATATCTTGGAACATGTAAAATAAAAATACTAAAGATTTATTTTTAGAAAGGAGAGTGTAGCGAGTTATATATTAGAGAAATATACAAGGTGTCTATTTGCATTCCTTTTTATTTATGAATTTCTTAATAGCAAAAAATTCACCGATAACTACGATTTACATAGACAGGCTTCGAATGCTTTTTTTTTTTAACTTTTTCTCGTTTTTGCATTTTTCAAGTTTGTAATGCGTATTACGGATGCGATATATCGTTTCCTTCTCGCTGTGCGTGTACTTAATTTTCCTGCGTGATTTTTCCTCGGCGGTTTATAGCAACGCAACGGCGGCGGTGCATTATTACATAAGTCGATACAGCCCACAAGCCGTTATTTATGTCATTTCAGAGGTTTTCCTTGGGTCAATCCGTTTACGTACGATATGCATGCGCGGTTTGCGAAAACTTCGCGAGTGTTCCATTCGAGTTACTCTTCGCGCAAATCCGTGCAAACTGCCTTAGAAGTAGTAAATCGTTGATAATAGAATTATAAGAACCGTTTTGCCTTTATTGCGTAAAGTTAAGATTCAACCAACTGTGAGCAAACTAGAAGATGAGGGGAGATCGATGTTTATTTTTCGATAAAGATAGAAATGTAGCAATGCGCAAGAATATTAATGCGAATATATCTCGTGGAATTTGGGATCGTTTATATTTATTGAACGTTTATATCTTTGATAATGTAAAAAAGCAATTTATCGGAAATTAAATTTTGTATTGTGATTAATCCGTGGTAATTTAAAATTAGTAATAGAAGAAGTATAATAGAACAATTCTTCTGCGATTAATATAATATCGCGCTACATGACATTTTTCTCAATCGTAAACTTGGCACAATGTACCTTGCAAGATATATCTCTTTGTTGGATGTCTTGGCTTAAATTCTTGTTTACAATCAAAATGTTGACGTCAAGTTAAACTGTCAAGTTTAAATTATATTTATATTACACATATATAGTTTCTAATATATATATATATAATATTATAATTATTATCATGTATTCATCTTATATATAGAAATAGTGCATCCCACGCGAAAAAAGAAAAAAATGTGCATTTTCTACTATATTTTTTTTCTGCACTTAATATTCTCAAAATTATTTAATATAATTCTAAATTCATATTCTTAACTTTGTTCAAATTTAGAAAATTTGAAAGATTTCCTTCTTAAAATCTATGCAAGAATCGCAGTCATTGTGTATAAGAGAAAACTTTGGAAGAAATCGCGCGAGAGCACGATAAGAGAAGTCGATCGATGGGAGGTCCATTTCGGCGCATAAATCGCCGCATAAATTGCGGGATTACGGCGTTCCACTTGCATGCGCGAACCGCGCGGTAAAATTAGCCGGTGCTACCGTCGGCGGTGCGGGAAAAAGTGCGTTAGCGCGCGCGTGTGTGAGTACGCGTGGGTGACGCGCGCGCGCGCGCGTGCGCGTGTGTGTGTGTGTGTTGCACACACACTTATACATAGCCGTCTCGCTATCCGCGATTGCGCACGTCGCACGCACGATCCGTCGCGGCGCGTGTTAATTGATACGCGTTCGCGTACGTGTGTACGTGTGTAAGTATGCGCGAAGAGCGTGGGACGGATAACGCGCTCGGCGAGATATCGGCCGGTTTAACCCTCCGATTGGGAAGAACGAGCGGTTCGCCTTGCGAATTTTCCTCTCCCGTCTTCTGACACGTTCTTCTTCGTTGCGCGTTACGTCTTCGTACGGCGTGTTTCTTGTAATAAACATAAATGTCCACGTGACAATGTTTCTTGCGAAGAAAGAAAACAAATTCCTTCGAATAAAAATACGAAGGCACGAATAGTTTTCGCAATTGTGACCAATTAAGAGATTTGGAAGGGAATTTTGACAACTTTGTAATATAATTAAGTAATGAAATATTATTGTTTCGAATTTTCATTAAAAAGAGAGGATTTTTTTACGAATTTTAAATATAACTGATAAATATTTTTTTGTCTATATATGCCGTGAGAAAATTGATCAGGAAAGCATCAATAAAACATTACATAATACCAATAGAATCACATACAGGGTGTCTACTCAAATCTTGTAAAAAATTTCCCTGAAAATTCCTTGATTTTTCAGATATTTTTGTTTAACCTTCCAGGTAAAATAAAAAAGAATTGTAGATGCAGCTTTTTAAAATAAGTTTCTTTATTGTATGCGCTTTTTAATGTTTTCTATTCATACGATTACTAAGAAAATTACCAAGAATGCAGTTTTTCTAGCATTTAATATTGATTTATTAATCGTAAAATTAATTTGGACAATAACAAAGTGCAATATATTACTATATCTAAAGATATATGCAAAAATATAAAATAAAAATATAAAACAAAAAATAATTTATTATCAACGTCTTAAGGAGTACTAATTTATTTAAATATTATTAAAAAATTGAACAATTTTTTATGAAACTTAAATAAGACCTTGACAGATACTAAAAAGAGATTATCAATAAAATGATCAGACACAATTTTTGAAAAAATTCCCCGAGTCTCAATAAAAATCCATGAGAATTCCCGGATTTTTCAAGGTAAAAAAAAATCTCTGACAATCCCCAATTTTTCCAGGGAGCAGACACCCTACACATAGTATATATAAACAAGTATTTATAATACACATAAATATGTCATATCAACGAGAGAGATCTGAAAAGAGAAATTCGAAAATATACGTCTTGTAAATCATATCTTTTTGACGATTTAGTCGAAATGTTTGAATATAAGATGTGTCTCTATCCTCTTTCCGAGGGAATAAAAGTTACGCGTCGCCTCGCGCGAAGCGGATAAAGTTGATTTCGCGTAGGAAATGAAACTGTTGTTGCGCGCCGCCAGCTGAAAGCTCTCTTAGATCCGTCCCTGGCGTTTGCGTCAAGTGCGTCTTACGAAATCGCGCGTTCCGTATCGCCGCGGCCGCACGCACGCGCGCACTCGCAGATGCGCGTCACGATCGACACGCGCAGATTTTCCGCAAACAGCACGAACGTGCACACGCGGCGGGCGAAACACGAGCGCGCGCTCGCTCGCAGAAGCGTGAGAGGATTATTTTCTTTTTTTTTTTTCTTTTTTTAGTTCCGCGAAGTCATTAAGAGTACAATACCGGCGACGCTTCTCTTGGCGATATGCGACGGCGCGCGCACGTTTTTACAGATTGTTATAATGTGTACACCTATAATGTATACCTCATATGTCGGCAGCACTTAATCGGGGAAAAAACTTAAACCCGTATATTGTAAAGCACCTGTTAAGAAATTCTTCCGAGGAATGTGCGGAGATAATGCAAAGTTGAAAATTTTGTTTCTCGTTTTTTTTTTTCTTTTTTTTTGTCAATGGAATCCGAAATAATTGCTATATTCATAGAGAGGCATATTTTTTTTTGTGCGTTTCTACACGTTTTATACTCGTTTCAAATATTATCCTACGAAAGATTGTTTTATTCAGAGAAATAAAGTGAGGAAAAAAGTTTATATAATAATTTCCACGTGTCTATACATAAATATTGATTCCACAAGTCTCTATCTAAGTATCAATATAGTAATAGCTAATTCGATTATTAGAAAGTATGAGTTATCGCGATCAACTGCTGCTAGAAAACAGTCTTGGGAAATATCGACAATCTTTTCGAATTCACGCCGAGGAAAAACAGCTACGATTATATATATAATGCACGCCATATTAAAAAGCTTGATAAGACATTTTTTATCTATAAGCAATGTCATTTAAAGCGTAATCCGCTACAACTCGTCGATATACGCAATAAAACGCACCTCTTGAAAAATCATCTTATAATCGAGTAATAGAGAGGCGCATTCTCATATAAAAATTAAATTGCATAAATCAATAACGCATTTGTAGGGAAACTTGAGGAAGATTTCATAAAGTCATATTTTTTTAATAGCAACTTTTTTCGCGAGAGAGACAATATGTACCGACATATTTTTTGATATCTGGCATTTTGAGTGATATTAAAGAAATGCTGACATTATGAAAATGGCAGCGCGTTATTTATAATCGATTATTTTAAAATAAACCGACTGTGCGTGGGAGATTTCGCGATCGCGTTATACCGGATCCAGTACTCTATTTCCCGACCTACATCCTGTTTTTTTCCACGAGAGTCGACTTTTTACACGCGCTTATATTATAAATACACAGGATATATAACTAGCGATTGTCACATTCCGAGATTATTAGAGGAAGATAGTAAATTCATTTCGATCGAATGTTCGAGTTAATTAAGAGTTGGGGGCAAATTTATTTGGAAGAAACGTAAGGCCTGCGTTAATTAACGTGCGTGTGCGTATTGCGAGACGATGCGTGAAGGCTAATGACGATATATCGTGGCCGAAACCGTGGAGATAACGAAGGTACAGGGTTAAACAGGAGAAACATACCCCCATCTTACGGGTGGCAATAATTCGCGAGCGAAATAATTGCTAATCGTTAAACGAGAAAACAACGGTATGTAATTAAGGCTATTTTTCCGGATTTTGTTTCTTGACGAAAATGAAACGAGAAATGTCTCACGAATCAAAAGATTACGTGACAAGTATTTTCGTTAACAATATACAGGATAATGTGCCAAATCTAGTATTGAAATATAATTTTCAATGCAATGTCATCAATTATTTATTATAAGATATTATTAGAAAAATCATTAAAATATTTATTCAATTTTCTAGCTACTTGTGCTTTCACTGTTATTTATAAATTAAAAATTTACGTAAATGTGGTCACTTATATCGAATTATCAGAAGATCATTGATGGAGCTATGCTTTAATTCAGTGTAAATCTAAACTTGCACTTAAAAAAGGTGTGTATATATATAAACTATATATAAAAGTGAAAATTAATAATTAAAGAAAAGTAAAATTAAAAGAAATTAATGCAAATTAATACTGCAAAAAAATTTGCAAGCCATAAAATAGAATTCCATGTTATGTGTAAAAAAAAGCCTTTAATTAAATTTTTGCTAAAGTAAAAGTGACCTTATAATTGAAGAATTTTATCATTTACATTTTTGATATTTCGAACAAGTTTTTTTGCTTTAAAATATTTGCATATACTTTCCCTCAAATTGTCGCTGAGAAAATATCGAATTCGTTAAAGAAAGAATATGGATTATTCGCGTTTTTGTCGTCGCATCAAACGCATGCAAGCGCGAGCGCGTATACCGTTCAAAAGCTCCTTAAACTTTTATCTGGATAGCGATATTCGAAAGTTTGTCAGAGTTTTGCGCCGGAGACGCAGTCGTAACTTTATGGGTGCTTCATTACAACTTCGACGACATTCCAAACAATTTATCGACTGTCGCCTGTGAGAAAAAGGACGTCAGTGTATCCATTTGAGAGGGAAAACGAAGGCAAAAAGATGCGGAAATAATAGCATATACACAATAAAGCGATATACGAGGTGTCTTGCAACCATCGGATATTTCCCTTTCAACTACATGTAATTACTAGAGAAGTGTGCTAACAAAAAGAAAAATTTCGGTTTTGACAGAAAAGCATGGAATATTTTCAAAATTGAAAACTAACGACTTCGAACAAATTAAATTTTGAGGAAGCATTTTGAATTAGTCAATTTTAAAATGGATTACGTTTAAAATAGAGAGAAAACTAAAAACTTAATCAAAGTTAAGCTTATTGTTAGTTATCGAGATATTATAAATACTAAAGATTAAAACTTCTAACATATGTAAATTTCCAGCAAAGTTCTTGCCGTGGAAAAATCAACTAGAGTCACACAGGAAAGGCGTCTAATAGTACACTCTATATATGACATGTCTCGGAAATTTACAAGTCGGTTGTGACATGGATCGATACGAATCGGCGCGATCGACGCGAAATCCAGGATCCAATTCGGCGAGCCGGGATTATCGTTGGAGTGACAGCGGTTGTAACGCATTATAATTAAATGATGAATTTTAGAATGAGCAAATCGCTCGCTCGTAACGAACCAGACCGCAATGACGGCGCGGTAATTTTGATCGTGGTAATAATTTACGCTTTGTTTCTGCGCGGTGTAACGCAAATTTTGTTAAATTAATGGCGAGGAATAATCGAATGGCTCAACATAGGCAATATAATATAATGAAGAGAGAATTATATTGCTATTATGCCGCGATCGACCTGTGTACGGTTGATAGCGAACCGAGATTTCTGTTTACACAGGATTTTTGTAACGCGATCGATTTTAATACGCGAAACATTCTCTCAAAATTGCAAATTTGCAAAATTTGAAATTCGCCGTTTTATAAAAAAAACAATACAAAATATTAGAAATTCGCGGATTTAAGAAACTGTAAGTCTAAAAAGTATTTAAGAAATCTAGAAATATTTAGAGACCAATAGAGATGTATGTATACATATAAAATATAGTAAATATGTAAATTTAAGGCTGCAGCGAGCAAAGTAGAGTAGTTATACGTACGATCGGTCAAAGATAATGATATTTTCTGAATGTTCGACTTAATTACTCGGCGAAATTGACGCGTAACGGTCGGACTTCCGGCGACGAGGAGGCATTCCAGTCCTGTCGAGTATTTTTCGCCCAAGTTTTCATCAGTCTCTCTCCCACCCACGTTTAACCCTTCTGTCAATGCATAATTTTTCACCTCTTCATCAATGTATGGATACCCGGATACCAAGTGCGCGTTTTCGATACATTGCATTGCGACAATTTCTTTTTGTAGCATTTTTATTTCGGACGGAGAAAAGTTCCGACATACTTTTAACATTTAAAGTTGCTTTGGGTACCCGTTCATTGACAGAAGGATTAATTCGCGAGTCGAGTAGGAGCAGGTAGAAATGTAGAAACTGTAGGACAGAGTGAGGGAAGAAGAAACGGACACGCAAAGAGATATATATATATATATATATAGAGAGAGAGAGAGGAAAAAGAAAAGAAGAGAGAGAAAAATGGCACGAGAACGCGAGAGAGATCGCGAGAGAAAGAACTCGGAAGATGAAAGAAAGAGCACCGAGGGAGAGGCATGTTCAGAAGAAGCGCGAGGCCAGATTAGTCTCCTAGCCGGGCTAGGCTAGGCTAGGCGAAAATAACGATGGCTCGCCATAAATCAGCCGAAGCGACGGTCACGACTGCGGGAATCGCGCGGCACGACGCGCGGCGAAAAAGCTCCGGTCGGTTACCAATGACTAATACCCCGCGGTGAGCTTTTTTGCCGGGGGCTTCCTTTCCTTTCACGCGCGCGACACGCTCGTGAGCGCCGTCGCCGCTCGCTCTTATCGGTCTCTCTCTCTCTCTCTCTCTCTCTCTCTCGTCGCGTAAAAAGAACGACGGCGCGTAGGGTCTCGCTGTGTCGTGACAAAGTATTGTCGTTACAATCGTGAAATAGAGAATATCGACGATATTCCTACAACCTAATCTACCGGATACCCGGGTAGTCCATACATTGATGAAAAAATGAAAAATGATGCACTGACAGAAGGGTTAAAGATATTTACATCGGGATTCGGAAAACGTCACGAAGAATGCGAGGATGTTTGAAAAGCGTCCGCATCACGTTTTTACGCGAGTCGCGAAAGAGTTTCATCGCGTTGAGAGTTGAGACTAGCCCAAGTAATCGAGGCCGCGTGCAAAAATATCGATATCTTGTATTTTCAATATAGTCACACAAGATAATTCGGAGCGAATTAGTTAAACTACAGGTTAGATAAAGTGTTTTTTTTTAAGCGACGCCGATATAGCAGGAGCTATAATTATCTCATATACGTTTCACGCTGGCATACTCGACTTATATATGTCACTCTCTTTCGCTCCTTACATTTTCGCGAGGCAAGTCGAAATTTTGATTCGCCGATTATAACGTGGCGTTAACGAGGATCCGGGATCTAATCAAGCGCATGTCCCCCGATCGCCGTCCCGACTCGATCCGCCGTTTTAAATGCATCGCCGGCATTTAATGGCACGTATCGATTTCGAACCGCGATGAATGGCATCGAGAATAGCGGTAGTCATATAGTACAGGGATAGGGATGATCGTGCGCCATCGGATAGAGAGTGATCGGGGGGTTGATCGGGGAAAGGGAAAACGAATCCCCCGCGAGAGAATGACATTTCGGCCTGACGGCGCGACACGCGCGCGGAGACGAGAGAGAGAGAGAGAGAGAGAGAGAGAGAGAGAGAGAGGGAAAAACAAATCTACGACTTGCGCGCGCGAATGATGTTTCAATAGTGCGGCCGACTGGAGCAATTACTGGCGGAATATTGCAATCATTACGTCTCTATCTCTTTGCCCGACCCGAGTGTCTCTCGTCCCGTCTGTCTCCGTCACGTTTTAAAAATGATCACGATATGTATACGTATATATATATACACATGGTATGTACACGCCGGGATTGTTGGCAAAACCGCCCATCGGCGGTGCCCATCGAAAATCACTCTGTAGAATGCCGCCAATCAAAAGATCGTGAACCGGTGGAAACCGATTTAAGTCGTCCGGTCCGATATGACAATGAAATAGATAGCTGTTACGCAATTTTTTTTTTTTTTTTTTTTTATAGGTGCGCGAAGAGTTTCTGACATACGGAGCGAATTTCTTCGAGATTATCACTCGCCAGTTTTAATTTTTGGTATGTACATATATAAATAAATGAACGCGGTTCAAAGAAAAGAAAAACGCAAGAGTGGTTTCTGATATTTATAAAATGCATTTTAGCTCTTTGAGAAAAAAGAAATGCTTCGCAACGATAACTACAATATGTATTTCTGAGAGAGAATTCAAATACTTTTTTCGTGTTTAAATAATGTTTTTAAAAACTGTGTCTATCTCAGGAATAAGTAAATACGAATTCGTGTGTAAAAAGAGTAGTTGAATATAAAGATTAAATTTAAAACGTGAACTATAAAAGCACAGTTTGTAAGTTATGGATTCAGTAGTTTATTCTTGTTTAAAACGGCTGATTAATCCGTCGATAAAATCATCGGGATACATTGATTTCTCTTCGATTCGCAAAGACGTTTGCGAACGAAATAAGAGATAATAAGAGAATAAAATATTTGTTCAATATTAAATCAAAGATTTTTGTGTGAAATATATCTAAGAGAATTTTATGCCAAAATAAAAAGAAACGAACAAGATTTGTCCTTTTAAATAATTGTTGATTTAGATTTAATTCATTTTTCATTTCTTATGTTTTCAACGATATCGCGAACAATTGCTGGAGCTACTTTTAACCTAAATATTCATGGAACACATCGCTATTCCCTGAAATCATTTTTTTTTTTCAAAATAAAGTAATTTTAGGGGACGTTCCGTATATCTTTGTGCATCTATTTTACCGCGACGTAATAAAAAATGGTTCGATCGATGCTTCGACAGAGCAAGTATCTCGGACGCATCGCTTTCTTTTGATTTATCAATGTTAACGACCTCGTGGCGCGAGAATGCGTTAATCAGTGCAGAAAATGTACAAAATACCGCGGTCTCTCTCTTTCGCCACAGTCAGATGAGGCTGTTTTTACGCTGCCTTGATGCGTGAACCGGGGCGATTTTTTGAATTTCGTCTGATTCGCGACGGAAACAGAATAGAGAGAGGAAAAGATAATAAGAGGAAGAGATGAGAATAATTGTACCTTGAAATAACACTACTTTAACCACGTACTAATTGTTATAATTTCCTTTCTAGAAATATGATATATGTATAAACTAATATTATATTATACTGTATTATATTACAAGAATATGATATTAAAAATTTATATTATAGAACGAATGTAAAAATAATTACAATAATATATCTACATATTAAACAAATAATATATACGTATAAAGAAAGGAGAACGATGGAAATGAATATATTTATTTCAAAATTGATCATAATAATTATCTTTTGTCACTTCTGTGTTAAGCGAAAGCGAGAAATAAAGAAATAATATCTTGCAATACTTTAACAATATAACATTCCTAAAAAGATTATTAAAAAAATTAAAAGATCAGCTTTTTAAATTTCAAAAAAAAAAAATATTTTAAAAATATTTCTGTACCTGAGAAGCAATAGGAAGTAAATCCAATTTTATTGGTTTTGATACGTGTGTTTCGGTTAAGTATTTATCTCTCGTATATTATACAGTGAGAAAAATAATAAGTCTATCAGAGGCGCGATTATCTGAGAGAGAATTTTTACAATACGAATCCAGAATATATAATTTAACGAAACAATTTACATTTTTCAGATAAAAACTCTTTGAACGTACATTAAACAACTATTACTTTACGCACGCAAATTTTAATCCGGCTGATTTTATCTCCAAACATACACATTTATTTAATTTATTTTGAAGATTTCGCGCGTTTCCATGCGTTTTCCAGATTTTATTCAGAAAATGTGATTTTTTTCAACTTACATTGATTTTGCCTCTCAGGTGCAGATCTCTCGACAAATTTCCAAGGCACATACATCCTATATACATCCACGCGACAAACAAATGTCTAACGCGCGTCTGCATATCCTATTAGCAGTGCGTTTTACGCATACGACACGGAGCGTATAGACAAGCGTGCTCGTTGCGGCGTCGTGCAATGAGGAAGAGAGAAAGAGAGAGCGAAAAAGAGAGAGAGAGAGAGAAACAAAGAGAGAGAGAGAGAGAGATGGAGCGACGCCAGCTGATCGACGCCGCGGCGCGGTGCGCATCGCGATGTCGCGTATCTACGATAGCCGCGGTGCGTTCGTTGCAATTCTCTCTCTCTCTCTCTTTCTCTCTCTCTCTCTCGGGCGATCCTCAATGTCACGTTCGCCGATAACGCGCCGCGGAAAATATCGTCGCGAAATATAGGCGACGGCGGATCTCGTTCGGAAAGTCGCGCGTGGCCTCTCGTCGGCGACGGCGACGGTGAACAATTGAACGCGTAACGATCGTTAAATGTCGGAACGTATGTATGTAAGGTGTGTGTGCGTACGCGTTGCGCGGAAAGCAGACGGAGAACGAAGTAGAAAAAGACGGTGGGTGTGCGTGCGTGTGTGTGTGCGCGTGTGTGTGTGTGTGTGTATGTGCGTGTGTGTATGAGAGAGAGAGAGAGAGAGAGAGAGGGAGAGCTGGAACACGCGACCTTCGCGAAACGTCAAATGTCTATGCTACTTGGAGCTCAGGGCCGTATTGTCGAAAGAGTCGCGCCCGCGATAAGCATTTACAACGTTATTTTCTCTAGAATTCATATGTATTTTCCTTAGAATCGATCTCCGCGTTATTGTTGAGATTTATTTATTATTTGTCATATTTATATCTTTATATTTTGGGTTCCTTCTTACAATGTCGATGATGAAAAATCAATTTTGACAATGATTTAATCGCGGAATATAGATATTCTTGTCTCCGTTGCGCGCGTACGTACTGTTTTTGCAATCGACGCGTTTCAACGGAAATACGTAAATGGAATATGTAAATTCAACGTTGTGCGTCAAATTTCGGTAAATAGTAATGCGTAGTCTCTAAGATGAAAATTATCACAATAACCTGTACTCTCGCAACGAGTTTAAGACTTTAGCGTTTACCGTATTCGGGGTATACGGTATTGCAACGGCTTCTTATTGAAGTTTCTGTAAAATCCGACGTCTCTCTGACGTACGTACAACGTTGACAACACGCGCGCACCGAATATCGGATGCAGTTCTCAGACGAAGACAGACTGCGCGGCGCGAGAAACGAGGACGGAGCGTCGTCTTCGGTATTCTCGTCCTCTCCGCCGCGAGCGATACGTCACGCGGTCTGTCTCTGTCAAGGCAAGAGTCTCGATCGCGGAAATGCTATTATCGTCGTCGTTACACGCGTGAGGATCGCGCGCGGCGCAATGAAATGTAAAAATAAGAGAAAAGTGGAAAATGATTGGGGTGTTGCATCACATTCGCAAGACGGAACGGATTAACTATCTCGGGTTTAATCTCGCGAAAAAATATCCGGGAAAAAGACAACAAACTTTGATAATTTCATAAAAAAAGGAATAGAAATTTTCCGGAAAGATATATCAGATAGTCAAAGTTGTTTTAACTGATTATAGGGAATTTTAAATAGCACATTTGGTGACTTTAATGACACTTGTTTTTTTCTTCAATTTCTTTTAGATGATTATATTGGTCATAACAAAATCTCATCAATTATAAAAAAAGATCTATCACGAAATATTTACTTTCGGCGAGAAATTTTTCGTGCTACAATTTACAGATTAAACTTGCATTCTATTTTCACTACACGCATGATTCGCTATTTTAATACTGTACGATTATAATGGATGCGTGAAATTATGACGTGAAGAATTATTTTAACGAATCCGTACGAAATATCGGAGCTAATCGAATTATGTAGTTTAACCCTTCTGTCAATGAGCGAATATCCGGATACCCAAAGCAAAACTTTAAATGTTAAAAATGTGTCGGAACTTTTCTGCGCCCGAAACAAAATACAAAGGGCCTTACAATAGTATTCGGAAACCTTCTATAAAATATAACGGGAAAGAATGTTCGCGATGCCGAGCAAATGCTGTTAAAAAAATTGTCGCGGTGCAACGTGTCGAAAACACGCGGTTGGTACCCGGATATCCGGGTACATTGATGGAAAGGTGAAAAATTATGCATTGACAGAAGGGTTGAAGTAGAAACTGATTCTAATCGAAAGGTTCCAATCGAAACTGTGTGAAGTACAATCGGGATTTGATCACAGAGCGCGCGCCACCACTTGCACTTTACTTGCAACGTGTACGATCGGATTTAACAATGGTTGTTAAAGCCCCTTTACGGCGAATTCGACTAATTAAAGCGATAGGGCAGAGCGAGAGAGCACCGCCAAGGGCAAAAGTGGATGTTGGCACGGAAGAAAATTCCACGCAGAAGCGAGTGCGCTTAGAACCTATTATTGGATCATTGTCAGTCAAGAAACTCGAATAACAGACAAAAAGTTTGCACACTCTCGAGTGAGGCGAATTTATTTAAAAAAAAAAAAAAAAAAAAAAAAAAATGTAAAGAACAAATAATGCTTGCGAAAAAATTTCTTTCGTACCAACACACCCGTTAAAAAATTCTCACTTCTACTTTTTAACTGTGTTAAGCGAAAACAAATTAATCTCTCCGCACATCACGGGTCTTAATTAATTAACTTTGAACTGCAGAGTGCTTTCGAGAGCCTTTTATTTTCCCAAATCTCGTCAGTTCTCCCTTGACTCACGACAATATACTGTCACTTTTCTCGTAATATTGTCGATCAAAAGACATCTTTAAACTGAATACTTTAACAAGTTTGTTCGTACGGAAAACGATAATTAAAGCACAGGAGAAAAGAAAAAAGAGAGAAAGCAAGTACCGATTTTCTTAACTCATTTTCGCATAACATCATCCAATTAATTGTCTTATCAATGAAATTGGCACGAATTTGGAATGAGCCCACCTCGAGACTACGTCACTACGTCTGCAGGTTTCTGCTGCTGCTGAAGTGAAATCCGCGAGAGAATACCTCGATGCTCGGATAGCTAAAGCCTCTCGTTCGATCGCTCCAGATTTCCTCGGAACCGTCATACTTTACTTTTACTCGCACACGACGCTCCTCACCGAATTCATCTCCCTCATCGTGCTCGGAAACGACCCGCCGCTTTACCTCCCCCTACACGCTCTTTTCCTCCCTCTTTCTCATCAATTTCACGACGCACGTGAGGTATTTTCGTCCGTGGTTCACACGGGACACGCACTCACGCAACACGCCTCTCTCTCTCTTGACAACACGCGCGCGCTTTATCGCACCTTTCTCGCGTGACATCCTCCTATGTTTTTTTTTCTTTTTAAATTTTATTGCTTCTTCGTTTTTTCTTTTCGTCGCAAATGTCACGTTGAGTCGATAAATATGCTCTGCATTCTCTTTTTCTTTCTCTCTCTCTCTTCGAGAGAGAAAGAGAGAGACAGAGAGAGAGAGAGAGGGAGAGACCTTGTCTTCGCTTTTCCAAACGAACAGCTTTTCGGCGAACATTCGAGATGCGTCGCGACGACGGACGTCGCGCGCGTCAGATGTTCGCTGTTCCTCAACGTCCGGTACGCGTTGCACTTGTTCACTGTCACGTGTGTCGCGGCGCGTCGCGGCACGCGCGTGCCAAGAGCGTACACGTTCCGAGATCGCTTTTTCCTTCTCTCTCTCTCTCTCTCTCTCTCTGACACAAACTCTCTTTCTCTCTGTTTCTGGCCAGGCTTTTCCTCGCCTGTCGCGAGGAGGAAAAGCCGAACTATTTCGAACGCGCGTCCACGTCACGAACGCACGAGAGATCGGAGCCGCGGGATTCGAAAGCGGCCGGCTGCCAAGACTTTTCGGGGCCGTGCAAGGTCGCACGAGTTGTCGATTTGTAAGTTTCGCGGCCGCCGAAACTTACGCGGGAGCCGCCTGGCTCTTGGCGACGTGACGTGACGTGACGTGCACGCGCGCCGCCTTCGATGCGAGCTGTCAAAGCGCGCGTTTTCACGTGTCTCCATCGGAACTCCACGGTCTCTCCGTCTCCGAAGAGACGGCGTGGAAAATCCTTCGTTACTTCGTCACTTTGCGACGGCTACGGTCGAACGACGGATGCGGACGATTGACGGATCGACATCGAGCGCGAATCGCGCGAATTGAAACATCATCATCCGAGAAATACTCCGAGAGCTGCGCTTAGCGCGAAACTTGGCGCGTGTCTCTCTACGCGAATGCGGTTTTCGCGTGACGCGAGGTCACGGTTTTTCTCGTTCTCTCCGTGATCCCTTCTTCTCTCTCTCTCTCTCTTTCGATTCTTTCGTGTTTCTTTTTCTCTCCGTTCGTCTCTCGTTTCTACCTGTCCGTCTACCTGCGACCACAAACTCATTAGATAAATGACAGGCAGCGATGACAGCGATTGGCGGCAACGGAATTGTCAGCGGCGGCGATGGCAATGACAGCGATGGTTAACGAACAACACGTCAAGTAACGTAGGAAGGAGAAAATTGTTGTACTCGCACCCTCTCCGAAAATGTAAATAAATACATTTTCTCTCCCGCTTTCCTTCATTCTCTCTTAATCGAGTGGCAAAAATTCGAACATTCGTCACGATGAGATCGCACGCGGGATCACAAAAAACCGTCGGGACGATTGTCCGCCCCCGCGACGACGACGACGACGACGACGACGACGATGACACCGACGCGGCAATAATAACAACGATGAAAATAATAATAATCCGCGCACTGGGCCCACGTTCCTCTCGTGATAAAAAAAAAAAAAAAAACGTAAAGACGTAAAAACACCGCGTCTGAGAATATTTACCTTGCTACATGTAAAACGAATAGAGGAGCCTGCCTGAATCGAATGAAGGAAGGCTCGAACCGGCCCACTGTGACGTCGCCGGCCTACTGTCAGCTCAGCGCTCGCTCGGCCCCGCGGTCAACTAACCTACCGTGTTCGCCGCGCACAGACTGTACCGACAAAATAAATCGATTCTGCGCGTCCGAGCGCCGTGAGCGCCGCGCGATAAATCCGCGCGTACGTCGACGCGATTTTCGGCGTCGCCAGCGCTCCTCCACGCGCTCCTTTCGCGATCGTCTCACGACGCTTTCGTACAGTCGCTCGCATGACTCGCGTGGTACGTAGTCAGGTGTGAAACGCTCACGCGCGCACCGCCGCGTACACACGCACGCGCACGCTCTCCCGCACACTCTCCCGCACACACACACACACACACTCGCAGACGCGCGACGCCGTGTGCGCGTGCGCGCGCACACATTCGCACAAAGCGCGCACACTCGGGAAGAGACGCGCGTATGCACAGACACGCGCACACGTATCGATGCAACGTCGTGCACGTTTCCCTCGCGAATCTCGCGATTCGTAGCGCGGCACAGGCGTCGTTGGACCAAAAAAAAGACGCATGTTTGCCAGCAACTGTGTGTGAGAGAGAGAGAGAGAGAGAGAAATGGAATGAAAAGGAGGGGGACGCGTAAAAGTATCTCACGCATTGAGTGTTACGCTGCGCGCGTGGAAGCTAATTATTATTTTCGACGTAGCTGCATATTCCTTCGCCTGTCTGACGATGACGGATCGACTCCTTCATAAGTTTGATGCCGATAGAGAACTTTATGATGAAATCTGTGCGATACTCTCAGTGAAATAGACACGATGAAAGACAAATACACGATAAATCTTAGATTTTACACAATCAACGTATCCAATAGTTTCCAATTAATTGAATATGACATTTTTAAGAGAATGAATTGAATGCTTTTAAATTTTTTGAAAGAGAGATTCCTCTACGGTACAATGATCTATATTGATCTTTATAATTCGTAGACACATATCGTCGTTTAAGAAGCTCAACATCGCATAATACTGATATTTTTTTTATAAAGTTTGAGATTTTTATTTTTAATATCCATGCACGCATATATTACTCACGTTTAATTATCGTTTAAGTGTGAGTAAATGAGAAAACTTTTACAGGCATAGTCTAGTCTTATCAACAACATAAACAAGTTTTCGTGATTTTATACATTATTCGCTTTTTCTCTTAATAAAACTTGGCTTTCGTCACTTGCATAATATTGCTTTTTATATGTATAAATGTCGATGCCTGACAAAAATACCTAAAATTTCATGTCGTAAAAGACTCCTCACTTTTATTTCTTTTCTCGATCATATTATTATTTTCATATTAAAAATAAATAATTATTTCTTGTACTGTGTGGATTATTCACATTATATTTCTTATTCTTGCAGTTATATATGTACATGCGCTCTTGTACCTTAAGTTTTATTAAACTTCGCGGAGGAATGCATGCATATGCATTCGTCTATCGCGAGACTCGCGATGATGCACTCTGCTTTTATATAGATTCTTAGGTAACGCAAATTGCGTCCGATGCTCGTTTACATCCGCATGAGAGAGAGAGAAAGAGAGACAGAGAGACATAATAAGCAGTGCGTGTGTGATCGGACCAGTGTTTTTCAACCTGCATTTGATGCGTTTTCATCTCGCGCCAGTTAATCCGAAAGACAACCAACAAAAAAATTATGTTATAATATTTTAATATTTATATATATATATATTTCATCTATCTTTTTCTCTAATGCTAACAGGAAAGTGTATATATTTTACTTAATAATAATTTATACTATTCGTAAATTTATTTGAAAAAGACATTTCGCAGATATGATATGGCTGATGGCTAGCTTATAAATTTAAATGATAAATGCGACAAAAATATGCCGCGTGAAATTTTAACGAAATTTTTACGGATTAAAATATCTATCGAAAATAGATGAAGAGACTGATACATTAGCGCGTATATTGCCGGTGGGCATATTTACAAAGAAAAGTTGCTCCGTGGTCTTTATCGAGCGATCAGTTCCTCATAAATTATACTCGTAAATCGATGATTTACTATCGATGTGTAGATATAAAATACGTGGTCTAGTTGAGAAAAACCAAAGCAGAGTCCATCAATGTTTTCCGTCTTATGTGCAACTTGTAATTAATAATTTCATGCTGAAATCGTTAACACCTTTCATAATTTATCGTTTTTGTATATTTTTTAACGTATTTACCGCGTATTATTCCGCAACATAACATCATTCCAATAACTTGAAAAAAGTATAAAATACGCTGACGAGATTAAACAAAATCTTTCCAATAATATCAGGTTTTTTTTTCAATCTAGAAAATAAAAATAGCTATATAATAAACTTTCATAGAAATAATATTTATCGACACTCAAATATATATGGTTTATATAATGTCTAGGTTTTTTTAAATCTGGAAAATAAAAATAGCTAATAAACTTTTATCGAGATAATATTTATTGACACTTATATATATATATATATGTATATATATACATATATGGTTTAAATTATATCTTGTAAAAAGAAAAATTTATCGTTAATCAAGCTACACTTTTGACTCCTTTAAAAAATCGATCCTTTCATTGGAGAGTTAAAAAAAAAAAGAAACAAAAGGAGAATCATATACATCAGAGAGTTAGCGGTTGCGCCTGCTTTCGGACATCTGTGGTCCTGCGTGTCAAACGCGATTATGGTCCGTCATCGCGTATATACATACATATATGCATCGATCCGACGCGACCACGCGCGTCCGTTGTTTTTTCTTGCATCATTTTTTTATAACCATGCGGTTACGCTGAATTGCGCGTCTACGCGTTCTTAGGTAACGCATGGCGCGCGCGTGTGTTGCGTGAACGGAGAGAATTGCTATAGAGTCCGCCGTTTTATTTTTACTTCGCACAACTGTGCGGAGCTGCCGCCCGACAAGCATATCGGACGCTCGTGACGTCGCCCGAAAGTGCATCCTCGCGCGCGCGCGCGCGCGCGCACGCGGTTAGGTAACCCTGAGATAGCGCATCTCAGTCAGATCTTCTCGTTACGATGACGCGCGATTGCAGAATTGTAATTGTTGGATCGCGATAGACTTGTATTCCCGCACCTCGCATTTATCATCTCAAAAACTTAATTAAAAATTAAAAATCTTCGATCCACGCGTTAGGTACTTATAATCATCATCTTCCGCGGCGAAGAAACATAATTAATAGCAAAGTGATAACCATTTTGTAAATACGCTGACGAAACTAAACAAAATCTTTTCAATAATATATCAGGTTTTTTCTTTGAATCTAGAAAATAAAAATAGCTAATAAACTTTTATAGAAATAATATTTATTCATAAATCAAATATATGATTTAAATTATATCTTGTAATTCGAAGTAAAAGAAAAAGAAAGTAATTAAAATTGCTAGTGAAAATAAATGGTACCATTATGCATATTGGGGAAAAAAAAAGAATTGAATAAGAGATTAAAATTATTGCAAGAGAGATTAAAATGTGCATTGTACAAACAATGCGATTTAGACAATTAAATGTGTAGTCGATTTTAAATTTCTTGTTTGCTTATATAAATATCGCGGACATATGAGATGGATATGCATGTGTAATATCGTAACTGCATTACTAAATATGCACGGGGCGAATATACACTGAGATCTAAACGTGCTCATGGTTTTGTGGCGGACCCCCGAGCCGAATTTCGCAATTTTGCTTTTTACGATCGCGATTTTAGTCTTGCAACTCGTCGCAACGCGGAAATTCCTTATCTCGTCGTTTTCATAAAAAACGTTACGTATCGCTTCGTTTACGCCGCGCGTCGTATATTTACGCGTGCGTCCGTCTCTCGCAAAGAAAATCTTCGTCGTTGCTTCGTTAAGCGAACCATTGAAACAATTACAAACCTCAAACACTAGAGAAGCTTAGAAAACAACCTTAGAGAACAGTTTATAAATCAAAGATTTATAAATTTCTATAATTTCACATTTCCAATAATTTACTTATCGCACACAACGCTATATATTTTAACATTAGCTATATCCGTAAATAAAAAAAATTGCTAAAAAGTCTTTTCCGATGTGAATTTTGAATTAATCTGCTTATATAAACGCATATAATCAAGACTATGTATATATATATATATAAAATTATTTGTGGATCTTGACTTAAAAAAAGAGATGTCTTTGGATTAGCGACTGCGTATAATTCGCGGTGAATCGCATCGACCATGCGCTTTAATAAGTTCGCCGATCTCAGGAATATCCCAGTAACCTATTTATAATGCTCTGAATTGATATTATGACATATTGGGGGGCGATAAAATTGGGATTCACATGTATGCGTGTGCACTGATACGAAACGGTATCCGCAAAGATGTTCTCTTTTTTTTGCACCCGGATAAATGTCCCGCTCTTAATATATTGCCGTCTGAATGCACGATAATATGTGTGTGCATATAACCTTTAAGTTCCTATATATACAAAAGTAGAGCCATATATATTTTATGCATGCTTAATTTCCCCTGACAAATCCTTAATATCGTTAACAATTCCTGAAAAATATGTTGGAATTTCTTTCCTTCTTTTTGAACCAAACATACAATCATTTAAAAAAGCAACAATTGTTTCAACATACATATTGCGCCAAAAAAATTTTTCAAAATATGCAAACAATCACGAATTTTAGCAGATATCGAAATATCAAGAATGCAAAAAAAAAGAATTGTGGAAAAAAAAACTTTTATCAAATTTTTGTTGAATAGGAATCCATGAGAAAACTTCGCCAAAGAAATTGCAAATGAGGAAACGCGCGATCTCAAGGATACTTTCTTCAATGTATGTTATAAAAGTGACTATGAAATCGTTGAAGAACGGATAATGAACATATCCGTTAAATAGGTATTGACACGTCTCGTATTACATGTGTTTGTTTTTATTGAGTAATCAAACAAACAACTTTAAGAGCGCAGGGGGAGTAATCACTCTGTTGTTATAAGAATTAAAAAACAGAACATTAATCTGAGACCTCAGATAACCTGTTGGAAAAATTGCGTAATGAGCACCTTGCGATACTTTTATAATATAATTTATATATACCTCTCTTTGTCACATGAAAGTTGGCGATACATATTATTGAACAAAATTCGATTTATCGTCGAAGCGCAAATTAGATTGCGACTTGAATAATCGCTCATATCGCTGTGTAATTTGACAATATAAAAGTTTAACGAGAGGACTATAACGAATCAAGTACATGTTCAATCGAATAAATGCAGCGCATACTTAAACAAATATTTCGTGCTGCACGAAATGTATTTATCTGAAAATTAAAAATATTTAATTTTTTTAATGGTTTGTGGTATTTTTCACCCTCTCTTTACATGTTGTTTTTATTTGTAAAAAATTTATTGCAATCAGAGTAAAGAATTTATGTAACTGATAAATAACAGCTTCATATTAGCTAGTGTCTCTGTCTATTTCTCTCTTTTTCTTTACGTAATCCATTCTTCAGTATAAAAAAAAACTATTCTAATATAAAAAATAAATTAGTTCATTAATGTGGCAAGCTAAAAGCGTTATATATTTTGCGATCCACTTCTAAATATGATTCAATCTACTTATCTAAGCTAAATAATCGAAAAAAATATCGTGTTGTCAATATTTCTAAAAAATTTCTCAGATATATATATTTCTTATAAATATAAGAAAAAATATCTGTAAAAATATTACAAAATACAATAAATTACGAAATATTATAAATTAGAAAATATCTGTAAAAATATTCAATGGTTCTGTACCAGCACAACAAAGATACATCATTTTCCTCGTTGTTCAATCATCATAAATTATCTATAATACTCGACAATAATAGACGCATTGCGTAACGATATTCATTACACTGTGAATAATAGCCGCTTCATGGAATTTCAACTTTGTCGGTGTAACCGATTATTCCTGCGTGTTCGCATCTTTCATTACGTTACAAAGTATACAGTATCGAGATGGTTTTGCCCGAGCCCCGGTCGTGTCCAAGTTTTTTCGTCGCGTGGTAGCGTTTCGATGCGCTCGATCGATACTGGATTTCAAGAAACAGCAGGAACTTTTCCGCTTTACAAGCCGTGTAATCAGAGCTCGACACGCTACATACATAAGTAATACATCTCGCCGTATATAGAAATCCCTTTTCTTTTCTCGGTATTACGCATCGGTGGGGCAAAACTCGTTATGATTTACAATCTCTGGCCACATTTTGCTACACTCAAAGTGCCGTACGATCTTCGAAAGTAGCGTAAAGTTAATCATTACTGAACACAATATATAAATATGCCAATAATGTAAACGATACTCTTTTATATTACTGTACAACATTTTCTCTTCAGCATATTTAATTTGTACTGATGTACAGAAGCAGGATGTTGAGTAAATTAAATATTGCATAGGCTTGTAGACAAATTAAGGGAAGAAAAAAGGGCAAAGAGTCAGTACTCATGTATGTACTCGTAAAAGTTTTCGACGTATTCGAGATCGATCGAACAGGATGAGAAGGATTTTAAATATGGACGTCAAATCGCACTCTTGCTGATTTATCAGACAATATTACTCCGAAAATACAAGCGATGAAAATCCAGGGGATAAAGGGCGGGGAAAGAGGAAAGTGTTTTCGAGCAGGCCGAATCATGGATCTCAATTAAAAGTCCGCAATTTGTTTTTGGAGGTGCGAAAACATTTTGTCGGGGAAACGCGCTGAAATAAAAGCACGCGCATGCGCAGCCATCGCGCCGGCACGAAGTCACGCTAATTAATGGTAGCGCATTCGGTATTGTATAATTCTGTTTACGGTGAACGAGGGAGGCTGCGCGCGCGTACGCACACACACACATACATATATATATATATATATTTTGTCGCCAACACCAATTTCTACGGACCAATTGTTTAAGTTCCATTTATCGGAATGTAACGCCCGAATGAATGCGCGCGAGCGTCGAAAATGCTTTTTAATGCGACGGATAATCCGGTCTTGTCGTCGCCAGATAAACGCGCTATCATCAATCAGCAATACCGAACGGAATATTAATTGCGCGGTGAAACTCGAGAAACACACCATGGTGATGGAATTAGGTCTGTCCCTTCTGTCAATGAACGGGTACCCGGGTACCCGAAGCAAACTTTAAATGTTGAAAACGTGTCGGAAACTTTTCTCCGCCCGAAACGAAATGCAAAGGGCCTTTGTATTGGGAAACCTCCTACATTAATGGAAAGATGAAAAATTTGTCATTGACAGAAAGGTTAATATCTCTCGCGATGAAACACAATCTGTGATGTGTTGGCGAGTTTCATGTATATTGTAAAATATATGTACGTAGATCGAAATAAAAACACGGTTATTTATGTGCGCAAATTTAGAAGAATTAAAATGGCTCCTGTAAACTTACTCGTAAAGTAAAAAAATTATTAGGCTATTATAAGTAGCGTGAAAGGTAGGACACAATTTTAATTATGTATGAAATTTGCATTTATCATAAAGCGGCCGGAAATAGGAATTTTCTATACGTGCTTTATCGTTCAAACTGTTATCGCTAAAACGGTGTACCGACATGGATAATTAATTGTGAGTAGAGCGAGAGACTTTAAAGATCTCTCATAGCGCCTGCGAAGTAATTAACTGTCAATGCATCATTTTCACTTTTCCATCAATGTATTGGTATCAACCGCGTGTTTTCGACACATTGCACTGCGATAATTTTTTTTACAGCAGCTGTGCTGGGCATCGAACATTCCCCATTATATTTTAGGTTTCCGAATACAAAGGCCCTTTGTATTTTGTTTCAGGCGGAGAAAAGTTTCGACACATTTTTAACATTTAAAGTTGCTTTAGGTATCCGGGTATCCGTTTATTGATAGAAGGGTTAAACTCGGACTCGCAAATTCGTACAGCAACGCGCGAAGTAACCGGAAACGGATATCTGCTCGATGTATCTTTCGTCTGCATCCAGTTTCCAAGCAACGCGCGCGCGCGCACACGTTTGTGTGTATGTGTGTAAAACGGCGTAAAACGTCGCGTTGGCCTCCAATCAAGCGTTAACAGGAGGCCGCCGCCGCCGTCGTGGCATAGAATTTGCAACTATGCTAATAAGAGGCGACCCGAACGGACAGCTAATGGCCGCCTGAGAGAAAAAGGACGAGAGCCGGAAGCGCACAATGAATTCGTGAGGTCGTAGGCGACGCGACGTAGAGGAAGCGACGAGGAAGAGGAAGAGAAGGCGAGCGTCGAGGACGAAAGGGCGCGGAAGGGACACCCCGGGCAAGAAGGAGAGAAGGTGGACGGAGAGAGAGAGAGAGAGAGAGAGAGAGAGAAGGTAGGATAGAGAAGACTGAGGGGGGTGACCACGGATCAATCGTAGCCTTCCGTATTCCCTGCCGCCCCCTCGGTCGACTTTCGTCCCCTTCCCTCCCCCTCCCCCTTCCTCTTCGTTCGCCCTCTTCAACTACTACAGCCGACTACTACTTGCACCCCTTGCACAACTCGCCTCCTCCTTTCGTGCCCACCGCCATCTCTCTCTCTCTCTCTCTCTCTCTCTCCCCCCTCTCTCTCTCTCTCTCTCTCTCTCTCTCTCTCTCTCTCTCTCTCTCTCACTGCCGCCTCCGTTATCCCTCGGTTGCCCTTATCCTCCTCTTCCACCTCCCTCCGCGCCATCCCGCGACTTGCACGAAGCAACCCTCGACCGTCGTCGCGCACTTGCATCGTCGACGTGTACGCGTCGTTACGCAGGCCCAGACCCACCAGACCAGACTCTCTCTCTTCCCTCTTCATCTCTCCTTTCTTCACCCACGTTCATCTCTGGCATGTCTCTCGCTCCCCTTTTTCCCGTACGATGCGTTTTCGCCCTCTCTCTCTCTTTCTCTCTTTTTCTGTCTCTCTGTCTCTCTCTCTCTTTCTGTCTCTTGCCGCTTTCCCAACCGCTACGTCGGCGTCGGAGGGCGAAGCTCGTGCAGCAGAGTAGGTCAGTGGCGTGAATGATCATCAGCATTTGCGCGAACGGGAGGAACAAGCGCGCGCGCGCGCGCGCGCATATTCGCGCATATGTACGCGTGTATGTGTGCGCTCATTCGTCTGTACGCAAACCGACGCGACATTCGCACCCTCCGACGTATATTCGCGCCCCTATGTGACTCTCGTTTGCGCTCACGCAACTTTGATTACATTGCGAAGACTTCCCGAGAATTACCGAATATTCGAGAAAAGATTTGCAGTTTCCTTTTATTTTTATTTTTCTTTAGTTTACTAAATAATGCATCTAGTAACGCATCAAACGCCTAAGATTTTTAACCTCGAGTGTTTGAGAGTATAAAAATAAGAAGCATCTCTCCTGTAAAATTACAGGATTTTTTGATTGACGATGTTGTCTGATTAAGCTTGCGTTGGCAGTTGGCAAGTAAAATCAAAAATTTTAGCAATTGTCTAATTTAATTAGAATAATCTAATTAAATTTATGTTAAAGAATATAGCAGTTTTCTCTTAGTAACATGTGATCTCGTTAATCTCGAACTCGCTTTATTAAGATGTGTTATTTAGAAATTAGCTATTATGACGAAATGGAATTTCTTCTGAAATATTCAAATAATTTCGCACCCACGCATATCCGCTTCCTCGATTTGATATGTTGGTGCTTCCGCGAATTTTTTAATTATAAATGTATGAAGCTGTAGAGATACTCGAGTCCATCGAATACTAAATTTATTCGCCCACGCGCTAATGTTTCTAGAATTTCCCGCGCTTCCAAATTACACAGCTTGCATTAAGACGAGATATTTCGATAAATTTTTTAACTAGATAACAATTTTATTTTTATTATTTTATTTTTATTATTTCGTTTTTTTAAATTTCTATTAAGATTTTCATTGAAGATATCAGAATCCTTTAATTTTTTTGTTAAAAGATCGTTCTGACGGATTTTTAAGAGTTTTTCACATTATTAAAAATTGCACGTTATCCATAATAATAATTATTACTAATATTATTTCGATATTGGATATCTTGAGAAGTTGAAAAAGATCTAGGATGGTAAAATTTTGATAGTTCTTACCGCGCCGTTATTTAACACGCGGCATGACGTATCCGAGCAAAAGATGTGTGCACGGAATTGCACCGCGAATTGAACGAGTTTCACGGTCCCGACCTTGAAGCGGTTTAACTAGTTTTCGCAACTTCTTGCTCCGCTTGCGCTTTGCGCAGGATTATTTTTGCCATCTTGCTACTGCGTGTGTCCGCTTACTGATTATAAAATACATCGCGAACGCACGGCCTTCCGCTGGCTAATTCGCAATGGCAAGATCGCATTAGCTTCGGTCGCGAGACAAACGCGAAAAAATCCTTCTCCCAATGCAGTTCTCGCGCTGGTCGTTACATAAGAATACTTTATAATAAACGCAGGAATTAAATATATATGTCTATATCTCGAAAAAAAATGACTCCTAGATTCTAGATATTGTTTCAAATAGTATTTCGCAATTTTTCATACACTCAAATTTTCGTTTAGGAAAAAACGAGCAATTTAGAATAAAAAAATTTAAAGTTAAAAAATGTACAAATATAAAGAAATGCGAAAAACTTTAAATAATCTTCAAATTTTCGGAAATTTAATTTATGTCTTTTATACGCATCACGTGCAATCGAGCACGTATAAATGTGAAAGATTATAACCCGCCTATATTTTACGTAATCGAAAACTAAATTTAAAGCGGACGGTTTCTTTTTTTTTTTTTTTTTTCCATAAAGATTGAAATCGAATGCGTCTCTTGGCGCGGCGGACTTGGTGTACTTCTCGTCTTTTTTTTTCTCCCAGCTAAAAACGTCCATGGCGATACCGTCAAGTCAGCCGGCGCTTGGTTTATGGGGACCGAAGTCTACGTAGACGTCCCACGATCCAACCTTACCCGACCTCTCCCTCTCGCGTCCCAACCTTTCCTAGGCTCTAGCCTAGCCTAGAGCCTAGAGTGTAGAAGTGCACTCCACCACATCGCACGGACGTCTGCCTAGTATTGATCCTCGGCTCAGCTACTGGCTACCTTCACCTACTAATAATTCTTGTCAGTCTCCTACAGGCGTGGTGATTCAGGCCCAGCGCGTCCGGACTCTTACCCCTTTCTTTCGCGTATTTCGAGATATTTGTTGGGAAAAAAAAAAATCGGATCGAATAAAAATCGAGAGTAACGCTGTGTTGCAACAGTGGCGAGAGATTTTTCGTTACTCGTCTAATTGGGCTGCATTTTCGTCTTCGCGATCGAAGACCACTCCTTCGGAATTCTATAACGACACGATAGAATATTCTCCGTCTCTACTCGTTTGCCTGTTTTATATACGTATCTTACATGTCATGTTACGTATCGAAGGGCGCGAAATCGATTCGATCGAGCAAAACTCGCCTCTGGCACGCAGTCCGTCTTCTCGATTCTCCTGTTTCTCGCGAAGCGTGAGACGTTTTTGAAATGTTCACGGTCGCAAAAGGAAAGCGACTGTAAAAAGGACTGTCTTTATTCCATCGGAATATTTTCCGCGTTAATTGTTTAATAAATCGCTATCGTCTTTCAGAAACGTCTCGCAAAGTCTGCAACGAATTATCTGCAATCGACAGATTACGCTGATCTTGAATATAAAACCCATTTTCGCGAAAAAAGAATAAATAATTATCATTTTTTTATTTATTTAATTTTGTGCATTTAATAAGTATATTATATAATATTTATTTAATTTTGCATTTAATAAATATATAATAATTAATTATTAACTGCAACAATTTCAATTTGCATAAATAGTCTTACATTATCATTTTGGTCCCCTTTTCTTATAGTTATAATTTTGAAACTATAAAAAATAATTATAATCTTTTATTATTTTATATTTATTATTTTATCAATCATTGTGCAATTGTAAAGGAAGCCAGTGTTATTAATTAGTAATTAAGGATATTGAAAATAAAATCTCTGTATCTAAAATATCGATCGAAAAAACGCGTGCACACACGTGCCTTTAACGGTCATCAGACGACGACACTCGACATTGTCGTCACATTTTTACATGATTGTTAAAATTATATCATAAATTCAATGCGTGATTCACCCAAATCGTATTTTTTTTGTAATAAAAATGATTTATTTGATACAATACGAAGGTGATGAAAATAATTCAATAGATATCTACAACCACATGAAAAATTTGTGTCCCACTTTAATCGTCCCATACAACTCGTGTGCGCAATATGACGCATGGGTTTGAATTTTCCTAGGATAAAGTGTACTCTTTCATTCTCCTTTTTTTACACAAGTTTCATCAAGAATAATAAAGGTTTCCCGATAACTTGATTTTTTTATGTTTTTTTTTGTGCAGTGATTACGATACGGGACCGCGTCGAGTGTCTGCGAAACGGATCCGCTCGCTCGCGGTGATTGTATGCATATGCGGTTGCTTATCGCTTACAATACAACTATGTTGCCGCGACCGAGAGAGAGATAGAGACAGCAAGATGTGGGGTGGGAGAGAGAGAGAGAGAGAGGAAGGGGACGGAGAGGGAGAGAGAGAGAGAGAGAAGGACATATATGCACCGAACACGTGCGCACACATACACATACATTCGCTGCATTCGTGGTGCACTGTCGAGAGAGAGTACAAACGGCTGAAAGCGAAACGTAAACAAACAGGTAGCTCTTTATCCAAACCAAATAGCGGGGGAGTAAAACTGTGGCACGCTGCTGTTGGAAGCCCGAGCGAGCGAGCGCGGAAACTTTCTTTCCTTTGTGTTTCCCATTATATTTCCGCATTACTTTTTTAACGCGCCGTTAAATACCCGAGCTGCCGCAAGCTCGCAGGTAGTTTTGAGCGGGTGAAAAAAAAGGAGAGAGAGAAAGAGAGAGAGAGAGAGAGAGAGATCGTATCGTTTTTCTTCGTCGACAGCGCGCGAATCTTTTCCGCATAAATGCATGTCATTTATTATATTTCGTTTGCTCGTTTTGTTTCCTTGTTAATCTCTCGGACGATTGTTTTCTCGCTAATCTTCACATAACGCTTATTGGATTAAAATTAAAATTCCGAAAGTAAAAGTAAAGAAATTAATTTTCTTTTTTTTTTTTTTAATTTAAATCATGAATTACAAAGAGAGATGCACTAGTGTCTATTTTGATACAATATATTTATAGTATAATTGTTTCGAGTTTTTTTCTATTTTCGTTCAAGTATCTCTCTCGTCATACACTTTTCAGTGTACTTCTTCATTTATAGAAAATATTTTTCAAAACACCGGTAATTGAAGTTAATGTGTAATAAAATTGTCGATTGTACAGTTACGTTTGTACTTGAACAATACGAATCCTTGACAAACTAAAGGGAAACGCGCGATCGAAAATCGTAAAAATTGTCTCGCGCCATTGAACCGGCACCGACTCTCTCTCTCTCTCTCTCTCTCTCTCTCTCTCTCAACACGTGATCAACTATGTAGCGCAAAGCCGTCCATACGTACGATTATCTAACACGCGTTGCCGTGTCATATGAAATGTCTCGTTGATGGTGACGGGCGATACTTACGTCGACAAATCGAGTGCATTTATGTCCTGCTCGCTTTATCTTTAGACCGTTTAGCGATCTATGATTCATAGTAAATTGAAGAAAATAACATTGCTTCCACAGACATAAAATCGGCAAATGCCCATGTTTCGATAAGCATCATGTCAGATGAAAAAAATGTAATCGATATAAGTAATTTAATATTTACAATTATATACAATAATTCTTTTAATTGGCAAAAAAGTTATTTTCTTCATGACACATTTAAGTGTAAATCTCAATGGCTCTCAACTATCACTTAACGCAGTGTGATAGTGGATTAGTAAGAATATATTATACATATAAGAAAGCGAGAAATATCTCCGCAAAAATGTGTTCTTAAATTTTAAAAAAATCTACTTTAAAATAATATTTTCCTCAAATATGTTAAAATGTCATTGAATATTGGAAACAAAATACACTGTGCAGTAATAAATCTATATATTTCGACGGACTTCCATGGCGCGATAACGACGGATTGCGCTTTCGATTATCCTTCGAGAAAGACCGAAGACAGATCGGAATCGTTACGCAAGATTTGCTCGACCATGGGTGGTCGTCGTTTCCTCGTATCGTGCATTGGCGACGTCTTTATCCTCGTCCCAGACAATTACATTCTCTCTCTTTCTCTCTCTCTCGAGTACGCGATTCATGATGCGATCGCGCATCCATTTGTGGACCAAATTGTTCGTCACGATTCGCGACGGATTTGTAACGTCATCTTTGTAAAAAAAATATTCGCGACTACTAAACTGCCTATAAAAATTATTTTTCAACTGGTCTCAAAAGCTCGATTAAATATGTAAAAATTAATTATAATAACCTAATCTAAAAATTAATTGTTCACGTAAATGCAGAAAAAAATATGTATATATTTGAATAATTTTTGGGACACATTTTGTACAACAGAACGTGTTTACAATCAGATTCCGAGTTTTCTGGATTTGTGCCATCTGCGAGACGTTTCGTCGTGCGTAGCCGATCTGTCCCGCAATTTCCTTAACTTTGCGGAACCGCGAAACCGGTCCGGTCGGTGCTTTTTCGCAATCGATTCGTCGCGGGCGCTCGCGATTCGGTAACCTTCAAGTGAATCGGCCCAGATTTTCCAGACAGCTAACGTAAACAGATTCGAATCTTCCTCACGGAACACGATATGGAATCAATCGGCACGGAGATGCCGATCAATGACGTAATATCGCACAACTCGCATAAAAATTTTCCACCTAACTTATCCCCGAACAATCCAATCGATTTTGCTAGCGTAATTCATAAAAATCTAATCAGAAAATGGAAAATCGATCGCACAATTTGCACGTTCAATCCTCCATTGAAAATGCAAAAGAAGCAGAAACATTCTGTATATTATAAAATTTATTATTACACTTTTATTCGGTCGACTATCAAGTATATTTGACTATTATCAACATCAATTTTTATGATAATCAAAGAGCTCTTACGATATTTAATATTATTAATTAAAATGCCTGTGAAATAATTAATTGGCATTGTTTTAAAGCCGATATTAAATTTTTGTTACCGATACTTTGCCTAATGTCGAAAATGTTTAGTATCAAAAGCGAAATATCCGATAAGCGTTGTCATTCTTAGTCTTAATCAAGTCAGTTCTTGAACCGACACCGAATCGCGCACTTGAACGGATACAATTACGCAGCTATTGGAGTATGAAAATAGTTTCTCCACTGTCGGTCCTCATGCGGAGCACCTTGAATAATTTGAGACGCACGACGGAGTCCTAGTTTCGCGAGAGCGGCACGAATACATTTTTTATGGTCTCATTGAGATGGCAAGCACGAAAATTTGCTGACGATGATCGCGCCACTGTCGCAATTAACCTATTAACAGGGAATTCGAACCTTACCATCTCATTTGGTTGTCATAATTTAAGATATCCTTTCGATAATTTTCGATAATTTTCTTAAGCTATCTTATACTATTTATAAAATAAGAATGGAATGTACTATCGAGAGATTTCGATCAAAATTAAAAGTTTTTAATTACTATGAGAATCAATCTTCGTAAACACGTTATGATATCTGTGCAAATTAGTGTATCGAATGATTTGACTAATATTTTCTAAAGTACTATTAATTTTTCTTTTTTTCTGGAATGCGTTTGTATATTAATTTCGTTGCATTAACCTTTTAAAAATTTCAAATATTAAAAAAAATAATTTGAAAAAGATAATTGATAAAAAGTGATATAAAAATTTAAAGTTTCTATTGCAAAAGAGCTTTAAAATTTCTCTCTCTCTCTCTCTCTCTCTTTCTCTTATTTCGCATATTTTCTTCGGTGATAAAATATTAATGTCGCTATCCATGAAACTGATATCCTATCATTGTATCAACCGCATAGAATAGCTGCGAGATAATATATCAGTATCATAAAAAAAGCTTTCTGTCGGGAATAGCAAACACAATCCATTCTTTTTAATTCATCTATTTTATGCGAGATGATGTTGTTACGCGTGTGTGACGAGCGGAAATCAGGTGAAGATGTTTCAGAGGAAGCGTGAGAGAGAACGTGAGTAGAGAAGAAGTAACGGAAAAACGGCGGGGTTATAGGCGGTTTCGCCAAAGACTGTCCAGTTTTTACCGCGTTTTAGAACGCAAAAATAACGTTATGTTGACCTATACGCAGGATGCCCGACCGCCGTGTGGCCTTTTTGTCCGGCTAATAATTATCATCATCTTACGTACCGCGCGCGGAGAAGCCTACAGGCTCGTCAGTGAGACAGAATCTTTGCCCCTGGCTATCCTGGCTGGAATCATGGATAAAAGGGGATAGAAAAAGAGAAACAAAAGAGAGAGAGAGAGGTTCTCTGTTTTGTTGCTGTTTTAATATAAAATGGTTAATTTTGACGCGGTGAATTGGAAGGTCCATCGGAGATACGAATCCCTCGAGTTCTATCAAGTGACAACAACCAATTAAGGTCACGTCTAACGACATTAGCAATCGTAATTTCGTCTCACGAGACATATTATTCATGTAAGAAAGTAGCACATTCTGTCAAGAGATTTAGAATCGTTTTAAATCTGCTGTCCTTTGTCTTAGTTAATGAAGTTTGACAACAAGGAATGCACTTATCAAGTAATATTTGATACGTGAAAGCATGTATTATTAATTTTTATATACTTTCATATAATTTTGTTATTAATTTTATATATATATATATATATATATATATATATAATATTTTATTATATATATTTATTATTATACATATATATTATTATATATAATTTATTATATTTATTATTTATATATTTATTATATTTTATATATATACATATATTTTTATATAAATTTTTTGTAAAAATTCTATATAAAAATATATATGTATATATAATTAAAGTATTAAATTATTAAATATAAATTCCTTATCTTAAGCACTTTTATTATGCAATCTGTGTCCTTTCCCCCTCTTCCCCGTAACTTAAATATCTTAAATATAATCTTGATGCCTATTTCATCAATTGACGTTGAAGAACGTTTTCTAAATACACTCAATTCAACTTCGTCAGGTCGTCGCGAATCCGCAAAAAGCAGAAGATATTTTCTCTCTTCTCTGTCCTCGACCGGAAGTCGTTTCCCGCGTCGGAGAATCGACGTCGCGCCGTTCTGGCGGTTTTTTTTCCGCATTTAACGCGCGGACGCCACGCAGATCCTTTTACGATGATGTTTATTGCCGTTATGCGAAACGGACCGCAAACCGGCAGTTCGTCCCGTCGGGCCCGTTCCGAGAGCGATAATTTTTCAAAACACGCGAATCGCGTGCGGAACGCGAGAGTTTGCGAAAAAGGGATGGGTCCTGTCGGAAGGATTCCATTGATTCCATTATCAAGATACAAGATTTTAAGAAATAACATGGACCAAAAATAAAGAAATCCTGCGTCTACAATATTGTAATCAAGAATATAAAGTGTCTAGAACAATTTGGCAGGAACATCGAGAGATACCAATTAATTCACGATGACGAGCAGAAACGGATTTTTGGCAAAAAAAAAAAAAAAAAAAAAAAAAGAATCGAGAGCGCCTATCGTGTGAGTTTAATTTCTGAGAAAATGGAATTATATAATATTCTCTCTTGAAAACTTTGTTTTTTTTTTTTTTTCAAGATCTTTAATGCTCGTGATGAAATGAAAAAGTTATATTTTGTATCAAATGTGAAGTGAATTTAAAAAAATGCTAGATATACATGCACTTGTTGTTATTAAATAAACTTTGTTTCTGATTTGAAAAATTTATTTATACATATTGCAGTGTCTGTCTAATGTCACTGTAGAATATTTTTTATGCAACTTTAAAGAGTAAAAGTTTTTTGAAAACTGTATGACTCTGAAAGGTTCATATATGATAATGTATGATCTTTTCTGTCTTTTTGGTTAAATTGCAAAAAACTTCAAAGTTGTATTTTTAAAAAAAGAGCTGATAATAATGTTGGTGGACTACCTTTTGCATACGGATATGTTAATTTCAAGTTCCAAGGTCGCGCATTTGCAAAAAAAAAAAAAAAAAACGTTAATTCGCGCATGATGTTTCCGCGAAACAAAGCGGAGAGAGAGAAATGTTTTTATCTCTGTGTGAATAGCTTGCGCGCCGCGAAATGGACGAGATGTACAAATGCATACATTTTCTGCGAGAACGCACGATGTTGCACGCTGATGTGCGGCATCACACGCACGCACGCAATAGCTATTCAAACGCAACTCAAAGAGTTTCGTCTTCAAGTCGGAACACTGTATCGTCAGACAGAGACCTACCTAGCGATCGCCTCTAACTCGCAGATCTGCAGATTGTCCTTAAACGCGCCTGATTGCTTCGCCTTGGGCGATTCGGGAGCAAACTCTTCAAGCACGAGAATCTCTAAGTTTGGAATATATATATCGTGCAACATTAAATTGTTATAATATGTGACGAGATGCGCCTGAATTTTTTTATATATAAATATATATTTCTTTATATATAGAAATATATACATATTTAAAAGAGGAAGAGATTATATTTTTTTAATTTATTTACTCGATTGCAAATATAACTAGAATAATTCTTGGAGTTTATAATGAATATAATATTGTAATATTATAAAAAGATAGAGGGAGACTTTAGCGGAACAGTTTTAACTGTGCCAAATTTTAACTGTGTTCGAATTTTAAATAAGGAAATATTTTAAATCACGCCTTTAAAATAATTCATGTGTCTGTCTAATAAAAAATTGATTTCTAAATTCGTGATACATAATCATAGCTGTTAAATATGTATCTTACTGCGCGCCTGCTCTCGTAATGCATTGTTATGTATGTGTACATATATACATGTATATAAATATATATATATGTATGTATGTATGTATATATGTGCGTGTACATTTTTTTCTGTAAAAGAATAAATAAAATAGTGTCTCTCGAAGACAATAAAAAATTCTCGCAGATAAGTAGAGAGAGGGGGAGGGGAAGGGGAGGGAGCGTGCATTCTCGCGTGACTCTGTGCACGCTCGATTAAACGTGCATTCACGATCGATCAAAGGTCGATCGAAGTCGACCACGAACTGAAAACAGTAGTCACGAGAAAACCATGGGGAGATCGGGAACTATTTGCTCGCCTCTGTAAATATCTGCCTGCAGAACGACTTCGGCAGGTCTCTAGTGTACGTGCTATGTTGCTTGTACGTCACGTGTATATACGGTGTCCCAAGAATTACGCACTTTTACCGCACAGACGGTAAAAGTTAATTTAAAGAATGACGATTGTTTCAACATCGCGGCTTTAATGGTCTTTAATGGTCTTTTTTATCGAGATGTCGCAATAAAGTAAAAAAGGGTAACAAATTTCTGGACTCTCGCGTGTAAAGAAAGGATTTCAATATATTATTGAAATTATACCACAATTATGTGCATAATATTTTTACACAAATATATGAAGAAAAGTAATTTTGTTCTTTTATTACGAGTCTAAAAAAACTTAGCTCTCAGATCTAAAAATTTTAATTATATTGCTAATGTCGAAAAAACTCCTTCTTCGCAAAGATCTATATAAATAAATTGAAATAGTGCTTCGTTATTTAATTAATTGTAATGATGGTTGAATAGACATAATTGTAAATTGTCAAAATAATATTGACGATCGAAAAAGAGAAGTTTTTGGACGGAAGAAAACGATGCGTAACTACCGTATACACAGTGTATGTGCGAGAGCTCGATTTTTCCGCTGGGAAAATGCCGGCTTGCATCTCGCCAATTTCCAGAGATTATCGCGCCCGAAGACCGTGCGAATCTCAGCCTAAGACGAAAAATTAGGGAAATTGTTGATGCACGAGTTCGCTGATTATCCGTGAGCATCGATATTCAAGGTATCCGTGGATTATTAAGTAAACATACCTACACAGAGAGCGATCCACGATTCTCGCTAAAAAAATTATTTCTACGATTTTGACGTTTATCAGATTATTAAATGCGCGAATTGAGTAATTAATCTGAGAATCATAATTTGCAAAATCATATTTCAATATCTTCTCGCGCGATGAGAGAACTTTTAACCCCATGAACAAACGCGAGTTTTCGTTACAGATGAGGGGGAGGGAGGGGGAGGGGGAGGGCAAAGGGGCCGCGCGCATTTACTCCCGACAAAAAAATGAGAAGCAGTAACGCTCGCGGCGATGTAAATGCCAGTTACACGTCGAAAAGCGACCACCAAGAGGCGAAATCGACGAATCTCGATGCGTCGAACGTAATACGAACTATCCCACGGGAGCGTTTAACGCGTTCGAAAATGACCCCGCGGAGGCGGGTGCGGAGATGAGGGGGAAGAGAGGAAGTGTGGGGGGGGTGAGAGGGGGGGTTACAAAGGGTTAGAGAGCCGGCTCTCGTCCGACGAGGGCGATAAAAAATTTATTCGACGATCCGTCGACGCCGCGGCGTCGCGAACGAGGAAAAAGAAAGATGAAATAAATAAAGAAGAAGGAGTATAAAGAACAAAATGATAATGCATCTCTCTCTCTCTCTCTCTTTTTTTTCTCTCGTTCTCTTTCTTTTCGTAAAAAAAGAAAACAGATATAGCAAGATGGATTAGAGAGAGAACGGATGCAAAAATAGTATAATTGTCAGATTATCGAAAATTATCTGTCGTCGAGAGAACACTAGAATTGCACAATTCTTTCGATTTAAATTTTAATTTAAGCCGTTTCGATTCCAAAGACTGAAATAGCGAATATTTTATATTACACATTTCTCTATTGAGAAATTCCAGCGTCCGTGTTTTATTCACTGAAGGATTTTAAAATATGAGAGAGTTGCGACTCAATATAATAATACATTTTGCAATGAATGTCACGAAACATCTGGCAAATGTAATTATTACAACCAAATAATTCTCAAAATAATGTGAACGCATCGTCAATAAATTGACAATCATATAAATAGAGAAACAATTTGTTTTCTCTATTTATTTGTTCTGTATTTATTCTCTCTATTTATATAAATTGACTCACCAGTCGATGCGTCGCAAACGTCACTCTTTTCTCATCATCATTCTGCTCCTCTTTGCTCTCTTCGCGTCAGCAATTACACAGAGTTCTTGTTATGTCAGTCCAGATCAATAGATGCACTCGAATATTCGCCCGTTGTTCGATTCGGCACTCCCGACATTTATTCGTATACGCGAAATTCACTTTCGACGGAAAAGAAAATACGAGAAACACAGAGTGAGCGGAATTCGTCTTCATACTCGCGTTAATTTAAAGGGAATGATACGATTACGTGATGAATTTAGACAGGTTAAGTAGGAGTGGAGAGAGAAAATGCGTCACCGAACGTCTCCGCGCGAGCGCGTGAAAAAAGTTGACATAAACAATCCTCTTCGGGACATAAGATAAGAAAGCGAGGCTCGAACTTCTATTATAAAATCTCGACCGATTTTCATTGCAAAACGATAGTAAAATGCGAATCATTGTTGAGCGCAGAATGCGTGAGAATAAATTTAAATATGAAACGCGACGCAATTCAGAGCATTAATTACATCTCTCGCGCGCCACCGTAAAAGCGCGAAATTATTATTATATATGACAGCAAGTAAATTATTTCAGCACTTGTAAATATATTAAAAGACGTTAATCTATCATGATATAATCGATGCATCAAAACTATAAGAATCAGTATTTCGAATACTCGTTAGCATGTGAAGTTCATTTTCGACGGGTAAAAAGACACGAAGAAATCGTATCGTTTACGAATATCGAAAGACGCTTTAATCACGATCACAGGTTAATAGAATTACTCGGATAATCGCCCGTTGTTCGATTCGACACTCCCGAGACTCGTTCACACACGAAATTCACTTTCGACGAATAAAAAGACGCGAGAAATACAGAGCGAGCGTAATATTCGTCTTCATACTCGCGCTAACTTAAAGGGAATGATACGATTACGATGAATTTAGACAGGTTAGGTAGGAGTGGTGAGAGTGAATGCGTCGCCGAACGTCTCCGAGCGCGTAAAAAAAGTTGACATAAACAATCCTTCGGGACATAAGTTATTAAGAAAGCGAGGCTCGAACTTTTATTATAAAATCTCGACCGATTTTCATGGCAAAACGATAGTAAAATGCGAATCATTGTTGAGCGCAGAATGCGTGAGAATAAATATGAAACGCGACGCAATTCAGAGCACTATAATTACACCTCTCGCGCGCCATCTTAACGGCGCGAAATTATTATTATTATATACATGGCGGCAAGTAAATTATTTCGGCACTTGTAAATATATTAAAAGACGTTAATCTACTATGATATAATCGATGCATCAGAACTATAAGCCGCCTCTCGAATCAGCATCTCGAATATTTGGTAGCATGTAAAATTAATTTTCGAAGGATAAAAAGACACGAAGAGATCATGTCATTTACGAATATCGAAAGATATTTCAATCACGATCATAGGTTAATACACGCACAATAATTACCTCTTTCGCGCGCTATTATAATAGTGCGAAATTATTATATGATTATTATATGACAATATTATTATTTAATTTTATTTATTTAGTATCCGAAATGCCGAATCGGGGGAGAGGGGCAGTTTATAGTTTTGATTCATCGAACTATACAACGATCGATTAACATATTTTTCAATATATTTATAAGCGCCGAAATAATCTACTTGCCGCCGTATATAATAATAAATACGCGCAATAATTTATTATCTATTATATAATAAGTGCGTCTCTCTCGTGTTCCTTCTATATAATATTCTTTAATCTATTCTATAATATTCTTCTAAAATATAATGTTTTTAGCTACGTACATATATAGTTTCAACGGAAAATAACCGAGATCGCAATAGCGTCGCTCGAAGTCTCACTTTCTTATCTTTGTTTATGTTACGTCCCGCTTATTTACGCATTTACCGAGAAGTAAAAAAGGAAGGAGAATGTCTATACTCTTCGTGGAACGAGCCTGTGTCCAGTAGACATCGCCGTTGCCGTGGTAACGACAGTTTGTTAGGCAAGAGAGGGGGAAGAGTGACGTCAATCCCCCACCAACGGTACTCATGGAAGAATTGTGGCAACGACGAAGCGACGAAGACGACGCATGCACGTTGCGAGCGAGTGAGAGCCATTATCTATCTCTCTCGCACTGATGTTGGACACAGGCTCGTTCCCCCTTCCACTTGTATGTATAGGTTCTGAGCTCGAGCCTCGCTTTCTTATCTTTGTTTATGTTTACGTCTCGCATTTTTTGCGCACAAACCGAGACGTTCGACGACGCGTTCCCCCTCCACGCCTGTCGAACGAGCCTAAATTTTTCCATAATCGTGTCAGTACCTGCACATAAACGCGAGTGTAAGGACGAGTTATATTTGCGCTCCGTGTTTTCTCGCGTCTTTTTATATTCGTCGAAAGTAAATTGCGTGTGTGTGAACGAGTATCGGGGGTGTCGAATCGAACAACGGGCGATTATCCGAGTGCGTTTATTAACTTGTGATCGTGATTGAAACATTCTTTCGATATTTGTAAACGACATGATCTCTTCGTTCCTTTTTATCCGTCGAAAACGAATTTCACATGCTAACGAGTATTCGAGATACTGATTCGAGAAGCGGCTTATAGTTTTGATGCATCGATTATACCATGATAGATTAACGTCTTTCGATATATTTACAAGTGCCGAAATAATTTACTTGCCGCCATATATAATATTAATTCTGCGCTTTTACGGTGGCGCGCGAGAGGTGTAATTAGTGCTCTAAATTGCGTCGCGTTTCGTATTTAAATTTATTCTTACGCATTCTGCGCTCAACAATGATTCGCATTTTACTATCGTTTTGCCATGAAAATCGGTCGAGATTTTATAATAAAAGTTCGAGCCTCGCTTTCTTATCTTATGTCCCGAAGGATTGTTTATGTTTAACTTTTTTTACGCGCTCGCGCGGAGACGTTCGGCGACGAATTCTCCCTCTCCACTCCTACTTAACCTGTCTAAATTCATCGTAATCGTATCATTCCCTTTAAGTAGCGCGAGTATGAAGACGAATATTACGCTCGCTCTGTATTTCTCGCATCTTTTTATTCGTCGAAAGTAAATTTCGTGTGTGAACGAGTCTCGAGAGTATCGAATCGAACAACGGGCGATTATCCGAGTGCGTTTATTAACCTGTGATCGTCATTAAAGCGTCTTCCGATATTCGTAAACGACATGATTTCTTCGTGTCTTTTTACCCGTCGAGAATGAATTTCACATGCTAACGAGTGTTCGAAATGCTTATTCTTATAGTTTTGATGCATCGATTATACCATGATAGATTAACGTCTTTTGATATATTTACAAGTGCCGAAATAATTTACTTGCCGCCATATATAATATTAATTTCGCGCTTTTACGGTGGCGCGCGAGAGATGTAATTAGTGCTCTGAATTGCGTCGCGTTTCATATTTAAATTTATTCTCGTACATTGAGCGTTGAACAATGATTCGCATTTTACTATCGTTTTGCCATGAAAATCGGTCGAGATTTTATAATAAAAGTTCGAGCCTCGCTTTCTTATCTTATGTCCCGAAGGATTGTTTATGTTTAACTTTTTTTACGCGCTCGCGCGGAGACGTTCGGTGACGCATTTTCCCTCTCCACTCCTACTTAACCTGTCTAAATTCATCGTAATCGTATTATACCCTTTAAGTTAGCGCTTTATGAAGACGAATATTACGCTCGCTCTGTATTTCTCGCGTCTTTTTATTCGTCGAAAGTAAATTTTGTGTGTGAACGAGTCTCGAGAGTATCGAATCGAACAACGGGCGATTATCCGAGTGCGTTTATTAACTTGTGATCGTCATTAAAGCGTCTTTCGATATTCGTAAACGACATGATTTCTTCGTGTCTTTTTACCCGTCGAGAATGAATTTCACATGCTAACGAGTGTTCGAAATGCTGATTTTTATAGTTTTGATGCATCGATTATACCATGATAGATTAACGTCTTTTGATATATTTACAAGTGCCGAAATCATTTACTTGCCGCCATATATAATATTAATTTCGCGCTTTTACGGTGGCGCGTGAGAGATGTAATTAGTGCTCTGAATTGCGTCGCGTTTCATATTTAAATTTATTCTCGTACATTGTGCGTTGAACAATGATCCGCATTTTACTATCGTTTTGCCATGAAAATCGGTCGAGATTTTATAATAAAAGTTCGAGCCTCGCTTTCTTATCTTATGTCCCGACGGATTGTTTTTAACTTTTTTTTACGCGATCGCGCGGAGACGTTCGGTGACGCATTTTCTCTCTCCACTCCTACTTAACCTGTCTAAATTCATCGTAATCGTATCATTCCCTTTAACTTAGCACGAGTATGAAGACGAATATTACGCTCGCTCTGTATTTCTCGCGTCTTTTTATTCGTCGAAAGTAAATTTCGTGTGTGAACGAGTCTCGAGAGTATCGAATCGAACAACGGGCGATTATCCGAGTGCGTTTATTAATCTGTGATCGTCATTAAAGCGTCTTTCGATATTCGTAAACGTCATGATTTCTTCGTGTCTTTTTACCCGTCGAGAATGAATTTCACATGCTAACGAGTGTTCGAAATGCTGATTCTTATAGTTTTGATGCATCGATTATACCATGATAGATTAACGTCTTTCGATATATTTACAAGTGCCGAAATAATATACTTGCCGCCATATATAATATTAATTTCGCGCTTTTACGTTGGCGCGCGAGAGATGTAATTAGTGCTCTGAATTGCGTCGCGTTTCATATTTAAATTTATTCTCGTACATTGTGCGTTGAACAATGATCCGCATTTTACTATCGTTTTGCCATGAAAATCGGTCGAGATTTTATAATAAAAGTTCGAGCCTCGCTTTCTTATCTTATGTCCCGACGGATTGTTTTTAACTTTTTTTTACGCGATCGCGCGGAGACGTTCGGTGACGCATTTTCTCTCTCCACTCCTACTTAACCTGTCTAAATTCATCGTAATCGTATCATTCCCTTTAACTTAGCACGAGTATGAAGACGAATATTACGCTCGCTCTGTATTTCTCGCGTCTTTTTATTCGTCGAAAGTAAATTTCGTGTGTGAACGAGTCTCGAGAGTATCGAATCGAACAACGGGCGATTATCCGAGTGCGTTTATTAATCTGTGATCGTCATTAAAGCGTCTTTCGATATTCGTAAACGTCATGATTTCTTCGTGTCTTTTTACCCGTCGAGAATGAATTTCACATGCTAACGAGTGTTCGAAATGCTGATTCTTATAGTTTTGATGCATCGATTATACCATGATAGATTAACGTCTTTCGATATATTTACAAGTGCCGAAATAATTTACTTGCCGCCATATATAATATTAATTTCGCGCTTTTACGTTGGCGCGCGAGAGATGTAATTAGTGCTCTGAATTGTGTCGCGTTTCATATTTAAATTTATTCTCGTACATTGAGCGTTGAACAATGATTCGCATTTTACTATCGTTTTGCCATGAAAATCGGTCGAGATTTTATAATAAAAGTTCGAGCCTCGCTTTCTTATCTTAGGTCCCGAAGGATTGTTTATGTTTAACTTTTTTTACGCGCTCGCACGGAGACGTTCGACGACGCATTCCCCCTCCCTAATTCTACTTAACCTGTCTAAATTCATCGTAATCGTATCAGTCCCTTTAGGTTAGCGTGAGTATGAAGACGAATTGCGCTCGCTCTGTGTTTCTCGCATCTTCTTTTCCGTCGAAAGTGAATTTCGCGTACGAACGAGTTTCGGGAGTGTCGAATCGTACAATGGGCGATTATCCGAGTGCGTTTATAAACCCGTGATCGTGATTAAAGCATCGTGTCGTATAAAAATGAGACGCGATCGCATCTTTTTCGGGAAGAGATATTCGACGATCTTCCTAACCTAAATTTTCCGTGTAACCGTTACAGTTTTATTATATCAGTGTACGAGGTTGAATTACACTTTTTCCGTGTTTCTCGCGTATTTTCAATTCGTCACAAGTGTATTCTGTGTGTGAACGAGTATCGGGAGTGCCGATTCGAATCGCGCATTATAACGCATCCTTCGAGATGTTCATAACCGGTGTCGAAATAATCTTTATCGCGTCATTACATATGACGGATTTTGGAACGCGAGTGAATTACTGTATTAGTAAATTGGTGAGAAGTGCATCAGTGTGCAAATTGATAGACCGTCTCATCGTTTGTAGTAAAGGAAGCAACCGGAAATGGAAGGGATCTTCTCAGTAACCAGATGGAAAAAGAAGTGAGATATGCAACGCATCGGTTGGTGAGTAAAATTGATTATTATAAATTCATCATTGTCAATTTATTTTTTAATTTATGGGAGCAATGGTATTAAAAGAAATCGGATTATCTCTCGATTAATGATATATATAATCTGATGTATAATTATTTATAATTATGTTCGACTATTATTTTAGTCCTTGATTCATTATTGATGATTACTGCTGACTCTGTAATTATAATCGTTGAGCGCATTAACTTTACTACTTTATTAGCATTCCAACTATTAATCCGATTACATCTTGCTTAACACCGATCACTCTATATCCTTAACGCGCGTCATTCTTACAGACGATAAAAATTAGCGAACATTGTACATTAGCAAAATTAACAACACGCATTTGGTTTGAAAAAGACGCGGTGAGAAAGAAACGGTGAAATTAATGCGCTTTTAAAGCTTAAATTACATCGACGCGCGAACAAAAGGCATTAAGTGTATTTGCATGGCGGATACGCATGCATAAATACATTTGCATATTTACGATATATTTACATTCGCGTGCGCTCGCGCGCGCACGCGTGACAGATTCAGTTATCGCGCCCGGTATCCGCAAGTCGCGCGATAATGTCACTATCGATGTCGCGTATGTAGAGAGTGGAATTAAAAAGAGAGCCGGAATATATAAAGATCATGATAATTACGAATATTAAGGCCGACCTCATAGATTCAATGGCCTTGATATATATATTATCAAGGACACGGCCCTGAGTAACTTTCGAAAGATTTAGTCGCTCGTAGTTTATTAAAAAGTTATAAATAAAATAAGTTTAATGAGTAGAACGTATTTTTCTGACACCATGTACGTTTAAGAAGGAATATATATTTGGTGGAATATGTGTGTGTTCAATACATAGTAATTATAATACTGCGTTCAATATGCTGTATTTGTTTACATTTCTCGTAAGTTACTCGCAGGATTTCTTGTACTTTTGCTTAGAGTGTGACATTTCTTCAAGTATTTTATAATTTTACTTTATTACAGGGTGAAAGCGTGGGCGGGGCCCCTCCCCCTGCACCCTCCACCCCCCAAAAAATTCTAACCTGACCGAAACCTAATTTCAATTTAAAATTAGAAATAGGTTTCGGTTAGATTAGAATTTTAAGGTTAAAACTATAAAATACTTGAAGAATTTCACACTCTAAGCAAAAGTACAAGATTACACTGCGAGTAACTTACGAAAAAATGTAAACAAATACAGCATATTGAATTACAATATAAAAAAATATGTTATAAATTATATAATTATGATTACTATGTTATGAACACATATTCCACCAAATATATTCCTTCTTAAACGAATATAGTGTCAGAAAGTTACGTTCTATTCATTAAACTTATTTTTTTATAACTTTTTAACAAGCTACGAGCGCCGGCTAGAATCTTTTAATAGTTACTCAGGGTCGTGTCCTTGATAATATATATCAAGATCGTTGAAATCTGTGAGATCGGCCCTAATATGAATAATTAGCAAGATCATACGCTGCGCGCGATTTATCCGCGACGGCGACTATAGGTGCTTTCAGGAGAGACTAACGTTAATGATTGCGTAACAGCCGGCGTTTCTCGGTGCTCTTATGCAACGGCAAAAATTATGCAATGTTTCAGCGAAAAGTCTGCGAAGACGCACTTGGCGTACGCGTACGTGCGATTATTGCAAAAGGAATAACACACACGTATGTAGTTGTGCCTCGTTCGAATCACTTTAATGTTCTCGTCGCTTGTTTGCATGTACAAGGAAGCAGCGCAGATTTAAACTTGTTGGTCTTGCGAGCTACGAATGAGAGACTCTTCTCTCTCTCTCTCTCTCTCTCTCTCTTTTCCACACATTTCTCCAATATGTATATATATGTATATATATAGTGATAAATTTCAAATATATATCGTTTAAAATATTTGGATTGAAAATTATATTTAGACTTTATGAGTATTTGCTCTTTAATGCCGTAAGGCTTTTATGATGTCAGATATTTTAATTAATTTTTTAAAACTCGGCTCTATTAAAGTACATTTGTTTGTCCCCTGATTTATTTGTATTTTTCTTCTTTTGATTATCGAGTTTGATGAGACACAGTAAAAACAATCGAGAATAATATTAATAATAAGTTAATAAAGTTTTAATAATAATAAAGTTTTTTAAATAATGTTATGAAAAATGATTAATTTCTCAAGCGGAGTAGTTAAAAATAAATTAAAAATCCAAAATCCAAAATTTTTATGTTTACCGACGTATATGCATCTAGCTATGTAAATATTATTTTTAGTTGCTTATTTTTATATAATGCATATCTCTCTCTCCCTTTCTCTCTTTATATATATATATATATATATATATATAAAATGCTGTCCATTTAGATTGTAGATTTTAGATAAATTTTCCATTTTTTGACAGTAAATTAGAGCGCACTAAATTACACATTTCAGAGTAAAACAAAGCAAGACGAAATATTTTTTAAACTATGTTGCATTATAGCATTTATTCCGTTAATCTGTTTCTAGTCTTGACTATTCATTATCGAGTATTACATGTTAAAATACTATTCAATTTTCGTTCTTCGACGGTTTATTCCGCGTCGTCGAGTTGTCAGACGACTTTTTTTTTATTCTTTTTTTGTTCTGCGTGCAGCCACAGATAATAATTAGCTTCGACTAAAATAAAGTCCGCGCGCGCGATTCTTCGGAAAGTCTTCGGACCGTCGTCGAAGCCCGAGCATTACGACATTACCGTGGTGTGTGCAGGCTTATTCCGCTAATCTTGCGTAGGCACGCATGTTGCTCGTGCTTGTCGGAAACGCGACATCGTCGACGTCGCTCGTCACGGAACAAGAAGGCCTTACGTGGTTGCATGCGCGCGCGCGCGCACACACGTACGCACACATCGAAGCTCTCGAAAGCGCGCACGTGTACACACACACATACACACATACACACATACGAACACGCACACGTTGTACGATGCACGAGGCGTAAGTCGCGACGATATTGTACCTCAAATTAAAGCCGTTAAAGTGCATCGTGGTATTTTACAATCGGCACGATTTCGTCGCTCGTTGCGACGCAAAAATTCGACAATTTTCGCGAAGAAGCTTTAATCCTTCTGCCTCAATGCATAATTTTTCACCTGTCCATCAATGTTTGGTACTGCGCGTTTTTGACACATTGCACCGCGACAATTTTTTTATAGAAGCTACTGGGCATTGAACATTCTTTTCCGTTATATTTTAGGTTCCCGAATACAAAGACTCTTTGTATTTTGTTTCGGGCGGAGAAAAGTTCCGACACATTTTTAATATTCAACATTTAAAGTTGCTTCGGGTACTCGTTCATTAACAGAAGGGTTTAACCGCGTTGTTTTTTATCGCTTATAATACGCGTACACTTGACATATTATCGTAGCCCTGGATGGCTATCGATTACATTCATATATGACAATAATGTGCCTCTTGCATGCGTTTTATTATAAGATAATGATAAGTTTGTCCTCTTTTTCTACCTACGGTTTTTTAGACGCGTGTCTTTTTTTTATATATTTTGTCAAAAGCGCGAGCGAGCAGTACGCCAAGTATATGATTTGAATAAAATTTTATCAAAATTTATTAAATTGATCAAATCATCATACACTTGGCGTCCTACTCGCTCGCACTTTTGACAAAATATTGTAGTAAAATTTTATTAAAATTGTACTTATGTGCGATGTGAAAAAATGGGACTGGGATATTTTCGATATTTTTTTTGCGACAGAGATTTATGATAAAACATATGATCTGATAAGAACATCAGATATTGTCGATCGACTTAGTCAATCGTGTAGTATCTTTGTCGAGGAAATTTTGAGAACGATTTTTAGAGCGGAAATCGATCACTCATCCATGTTTTTACATGCGAAGATAGCACGAGCCGTTGGTTGCGTGCGCGCGTTTACACATAAACTGCGAAACAATGGCAAGACGGCGCGGAATAGCTGACTGGGCCATTGTTACAGCTGTAACTGCGATTAGCATTTAATCCCGTTTTCGGTAGACATACGAAGGGGAGGGAGAGACGCAAATTCCACAATTGTGCCCCGGAGTTTTCCGCGGAGGAGCACCGTGAGAGAAGCAGCTGCAGAAGCAGAAGGAATGCGCATTCGCGGAATATAACGTCCGCCGTGGTATTTTGAGTCTTGCCTGCAGGCACTTTCGGAGGTTTAATCGTACAATTTTCGAATATCTCGGTGGACGATGTTACTAGCCGTTGGCTATCCATCGGGGTTAGATCTATATTATATATGTTGTGCACGTCGCCTTCGATGTCGAACGCATAAGGATTAATGATTTACTCTAATCGTATATATAATTAATATTATATTAATATAGTTACGCGCGATATACAAACATTATTTAAATTATTTAAAAAAAGGATCAAATATATATTAGAACCTATCTTACAATAATATTCAACATTTTACCTGAAAAGGCACTTTTTTACATTTTTTTTTGTAGCTTGCAAGTGGATGTTGCTACACGAAAACCTATTAATCCATTAAAAGTAGTACATAATTTTGAGTGTAAAATGCAAAATTTAATATTGTTGATCTAGTTATACGTATAGATTATTTTTAACAATTTTGTGAAGAATCTGATTTTTGCACAATACACAAAATAATTTCGTTCATTAACATTTACGGCTTTTTCCAATATTTTTGGCTGATCTTTGATATATTATTATAAAACAGAATAAAAAGATAGTGCTGTGAAAGTTTCGGATGACTTTGTTGGTGTGCGTGTAAAACTCTGGTAAAAATTCTTCTTACTATTTATACTTGTAAAAACTTTCAATTACTATTTATACACTAATAATATAATTTCGAGTTACGTAATAATGTACGAAAAATGTTTTATTTGAGGAGAAAAAAAAATTAGCGATCCTTCATCTTAATATTCGAATTATATTTTACATATGAATAGCTTTAGAATCGTATAAAAAATTATTAGGATATTCAGAGACACACAATTGAGACTCTCTGTTGTGGACACGAGGCTTTTCTGAGTCTGGCGGCATTAATGGCGAGGCCACTTCGGGCAGAGATAGAATCTTCGCTCTCTCCCGCCCACCTTTAGTAATGTGCGTGACTGCGAATCGGATTCACGCACGCACGTATGTCTGCACGCACGAAATCGCGGAACTGGAAGTTAACGTCAGAAATCCCTCACACACGCCAGGTCTACTCTTTGTAATATAAAGTCGCGGCAGGATCGTGTTTGATCCTGAGAAGCAGTTTCGCGCGATTTATTTAGAATCCGCGATGAAAATAAAAGCGCGCGCGCGTGATCTGTCATAACTATCTGTCATAACGCGGCGGCGTATAACGTAAGCGCGTGTAAACGCGCATACACACACACATATACGCACGATGCGGCGTGAGGTATTAATTATGTCATGATTCCTATATTCCTCTCGCCCGCGGCCCGCAATTAGAACGTTGCGCAAGCTTTGCGCTCACGCTGGTTGCGCAACGCGGAACGCAGCAAAGAGTCGGTGCCTCGGATTCTCGGAGAACCGACTTGGGCGGCATCGAAATTTCGTGGACCATCGCGTCGGCGGGACCGACGTATTGGCGGAAGATATTAGAGTCGAGATGGTGAAGACCTAGTCTAGCTAAGCGGTCAATTAAGTTTGATCCGATTTGCGTTTCTCGCGCGGCGATCGATCGATCGCTCGCTCGCTCGCTCGTTTGCTTGCTCAGTCGACGAAGTCATTAGCGTTGGATTTAATCTGGCGTTCAATTTTCTGACGACAATGTAAAAATGCTATAGAGACAGATAGATAGATGACTTTAATTATCCCGGGCATAGGCGTATGTAATGTAGTAGCACACTATCAAAAATATCGTAATGGTATCTGGAATTAGTAGCAAATAGTAACGATAATACTTTTTAATTTTTTATAATAATATATATATTTATAATAATTTTTTATAATATATAATTATGATAATTTATAATATTTTTTTATAAAATAATTTATAATAATTTTTTATAATATTTTGTAATAATATATTTTTGATTATACGAAAGCCAGTAATACACACCTTCTTTACTACACTTTATCACAACTTTATGAGGAAATCTAAAACTTGATTACATATTACATTTTTAAAAATGTGAAAGATGTTATACATAAAGATAATACAATGTTTGACATTTTATAAAATTTGTTTTTGCTTGTATAATATTTAATCTCGCGATGTAATAATAATTTTTTTTACGATTCTCTATTTTTACCCTCTCGTCAATTATCGTAGTATCTCATCTATTATCATAGATATAGATGATTTTATCTTTCGCGAGATTACAGATTTGTTTCGCATGGCGTTTAATCTTTCGGGATCGGGGGAAATAAGCAAGTTCTAGGAGAATACCGGAGTATATTCATAGGAGCCGCGATATAGCACGGCCGAGCAACAGTAGTCATTAAAACAGGCGACCGTGAAGTAATCACGCGATGTCATCGAACTCTGCGATTATTCCGAGATAAACCGACGGATTTCATGCGTCTCGAGAAAGGTACAAATTGACGCGACTTACCTTATGGGCCACGGTTTTATATTTAAGGAACTAATGACTTCCTCGCAGAGCAGAATGGCTCGCTCTCTCTCTCTCTCTCTCTCTCTCTCTCTCTTTTCTGTGAAACAACTCGAATCTCGAAAATTCAGCTAAGCGATCGAGAAGTTAGATTTTTTTCTTGAAAATATAATAATTATATGACAAATGCATTTGATTCTATCTTATTTCTGGATACATATATTACGATTATTTATTTTTTTTATGCGCGGAGATTACGAAAATAATTTGTAACACAAATATATATTTGTGTAATACATCCGACATTTTTCTATTATTAATCGGGGAGATACAATTTTTCTTTTCTGTGAAACATTTCGAATCTCAAAAATTTAGCTAAGCGATCGAAAAGTTAGATTTTTTTCTTGAAAAAGCTTGATTTATTATTCTTACTTATTGTAATAATTCTAAATACGTTAAAATTATCATTTTTTTCTTCACTCTATAATAATTTTATGACAAGTGCTTTTGATTCTATCTCATTTCTGGATACATATTACGATTATTTATTTTTTTATGCGCGGAAGTTACGAAAATAATATATTTGTGTACATCTGACATTTTTCCGTTCAACTATTATCGATCATCGGGGAGATCAATATTTGGATAAAATGTTCTATTAAAAAAAATTTATTTTATTTATTTTATTCATTTAATTAATTAATTAATTAATTTATTTATAAACGAAAGATCGCGAAATAATGCTTGCTCGCAAATCCGTGTAATAAATAACAGATATAATAATAATAATAAGAGCGATTTAATTTTTAAATAACGTCGAGAGAGGCGGTATTACAACGATGGCGAGCGGGAAAAGCGTTCGCTCACGAGGACTTGATTTACGTGGGATCGGAGTCATGCGGGTACCAAAGCCCGCCGTGGTTGCCGAGGAACCCGCACACCATCGTCGTGTAAACACGTACCGCGAGCTTAGGTGTAATGCACACGTCGTCCAGAAATACACGCACCGACCTCGGCTACGTGCTCTCCTCTTAGGACGGGGTCCGCTCGAGAGAGAGAGAGAGAGAATCGCGAGGGAGATTTTACGACACGGACGCTTCTTACGCGCAAAACTTACTTTCAGTCCCGGCGCGTTCTATAAAACGTTATCATTCGCGCATATCCCGCACGCACGCACGACTCTTCGCGCGGCGGTTTTTGCATCGCGGCTAATTGCGACGTTACTTAACGGACGCGCTTAAATTAAGAGCGAAATTCATTCGGAAACCGTACGGTTCCTCGCGTTAATCATTCCTGCTGCGCGAACCGCGTATTAGAAAATATAATACTTACTTCAATTTAATCGACACTTTTATTCATTATCGATGTTTCGCAATACGGTTTATGAGAATCGAAATAAAAAATATTCTTGCAAGAGTAGTGAAAAATTCTGAAATGAATCAAAGCTAATGGTAATTAAAAAAAATTAAATATATCATAAAAATATATATGCTATCCATTTGAAATACAAATACATATACTACATTTTTTTCTACATCTTTTAATTATCAAGATCGAAAAATATTTGATTTATACAGAATAACTTTACATTTCCTTAGTATAGTTAGATCAGGTTATTTCTGCGCGTATATCTCTCTCTCTTTCGAAATATACGGAAATTGTTTCGACGCTCGGCAGCTGCTATAAAGAAATTGTCACGGTGCAATGTGCGTCGAAAACACGCAGTTGGTACCCGGATATCACTCGTAGGGTAGAGCGGGGTCAAAAGTAACAGGGGGCGAAAGTAACAACTCAAATATCTATAAATATATAATAGATACATACGCGTGCGTCGGTTATCGCATGAAGCTAAACAAGCTACAACTTATCTCAGTACGTCTGCGGCCTAGGTACTGAGTGAACGTGTGCAGCGACCAAAATACGTTTTCGAGGCCCTAAAGTAGGTTTTTCCAAGCGTGTTAAACTTTTAATATAAATATTTCCACTGCAAATAAGTATTTTTTCTTTCATTTATATTTAAGTTTAGTTATTTTTGCATATTATAATGATTGTTG
>OZ020546.1:9862338-9905098 GCA_963971435.1 Lasius platythorax
AATGACTTATATATTTGTCATAATTGTGATTCAGAGTAATCTCTATTAAAAAAAAGTTTATATTTTGTTATAATTTGAGTTAAATGACATATATTTGTCACAACTGTGTGATTCAGAGTAATCTCTATTAAAAAAAAGTTTAGTTTTGTTATAATTTAAGTTAAATGACTTATATATTTGTCACAATTGTGATTTAGAGTAATCTCTATTTAAAAAAAGTTTATATTTTGTTATAATTGGAGTTAACAAAGTTGTTCTATAATTGTTTTGTTCTACAATATTTTCTATAATTAGTATGAAAAGGTTTATATGAATTTTAAAAGAATAAGACTTTATTTTCCTTTTTTTTTTATTTGTATAAGAATATTTTAGTTTACTTTTGCTAATATAAGAAAAATTATTTAAATTCGTTGAATAAATACTTTTGATTTTGATTATTTAAAATTGTTACTATTGATCCCCTATAGTGTTACAACCGACCCGGAGTCGGGGGCGATTGTAACATTTGCTCTCGTTTCGATTTTTGATTGATAATTTTGATTATATTTATCACAAGGCTCAAATGTTATGATTTCCATAAAGTGAAATGAATATGTTAGCTTGGGATATCAACAGTTTTTCTTTTACTGTAACAGTTTTTCCATAATCGAGTTCTAAAGTCAAATTGTTACTTTCGACCCCGCTCTACCCTACATTGATTAGAAAGATGAGAATTACGCATCGACAGAAGGGTTAACGCGGATACAAACACGAGAAGACTATTTAGTTACACCGCAGTCTGAGAATCATCGGTACGTTTCACGCGACTCGGAAATTACGGCACGTAAAATCGCGACGCACTCCCGACGCATCACAGAGATCGCGTCCAAACAATCGGTCGCGGATCTAGATTTGTCTCGACGGATTTTTCCGTGCGTAACTCTGTGCAATTCCGAGTCGCGCAATTCCGAGTCGCGGTGCCACGCAGCAGTCACGCATTATACCGCATCTCGGCCACCCTCGCGACCGTCATTATCTCGAGAATCTAGAAAGAGAGGAAGAAGGGGGGGCTCTTATGGCAAGCGAGAGAGTTGGTCCGCCGCCGGGATAATGACAGTCCGACAGACGGACAGTGCTCCGGTGACTGAGAGAAGCCACGGCGCGTGGTTATTAAACTTATTCTACCGCGCGGCGTGGGGAGGGGGGGGTGAGGGGGGGTGAGCGTAGAGGCAACATACAGATTATATATTTCTCGACCGTTGCTATACACGGTCGTGATATCCGAGAATTAGTCAACGAAATACCTCTAATTACTTGGCGCGGAGCGGCCGCGGAGCGCTTTCTATTATACATTTAATGGCGACATCGCGCTTCGGAAGCGCGCAAATAGAAATGTTGATCCACTCGTCTATATATATATATGTATATATATCTATGAACGCCGCCGTACTCGATGAATATATAGATTTATAAGTCGCAAGGAGATTTACATCGGCATGTTACTTGTCAAGAGTAGTTGATCGCCTCTAGCAAAAGAATATACTAGTTCCATAAATTTTGAAAGAGAGAGAGAGAAATATAATGCGCAGAAATAACCTAATCTAACTCTGCTAAGAAAATGTAAGGTTATTCTATATAAATCAAATATTTTTCGATCGCGATGATTAAAAGTAGAGAAAGAATGTAATAGAATAAGTATAGAATTTTTATAAAAATTATTTTAAATACAACCTTGTAAAAAAACTTTAAAAGAAAGAATTTTTCTTTTCGTCGTCGAGAGAGCAAATCTAAAAACTCGGGAAATAAGTATCTATATATAGCAAAGTTTATATATGACTAAACATATTTATTGATATTTTACCGATACTTTATATCTCTTAATATAAAAATAAAAGAAGAAACAAGTAGTTTAATCCTTCTGTCAATGAACGGATATCCGGGTACCTAAAATAAATGTTAAAAATGTGTCGAAACTTTTCTCCGCCCGAGACAAAATTTGAAAAATTCAATTTCAAACAAAAGTTGAAAAATTATGCATCGACAGAAGGGTTAAATTCCAGTAAAAATCTGAACTCTCGAACTAAATATGTTTCATCGATCGGGAAAAGGCACACATCTTTCAAGGGTTAAAGCAGATGTTGCAGAATCGCAGATCTTAACCCGCGATCTCTTTCTCCTAACCTAATCTAATCTAACTTAACCCTTCAATTGTCGAACGATCGCGGGATCACCGACGATGATGGAATACGCTCTCCGCGCGTCGCTCTCACGATCTTTCGTTCTCTCGCGAGGAGCGTTTACTCCCGGCCAGTGGTCGGGAAAAACTCATGTTATTAAGCCGCGCAGGCACAAAAGTCCTCCGCGTCTCACCTCGTCCTTCCTCCTTTCTCCCCCCCCTTTTTCTCGGCCGAGCCAGCCTCCGTCATGTCCAACGGCGAAGCTCGCTAGATTAGTTCATTATCCGGCACGGCGTGTCTTCCGTTTTTGCCCGCCGTGAAAATAGATTTGTTGCAAGATCGCGGTCGCGCTGCGTTCTTCTTGCGTATGCGCATGCGCGTATATGTAAAAGCGAATTTACACGCTCCCGCTCTCTTGATGATCGTGAACCGGATGAACCATCCGCGCGCGGCATGAGAGCGAGTTTTTCTTTTATCAACAGTAAATAACGATGAATTTAGAGGAACTTTGGAGCCTCTCTTCTGTGCAAAATGTTACACTTCAGACATATTAATGATACAAAAAAAATGAGAAATTATGCGAGAGACATTGGATCTCCAAACGTAAAGTCGGGTAATTTTTCATTCTTTCCTGTTATATTTTAGGAGGTTTTTCCGAATAGAAAGGCTCTTTAGATTTTATTTCGGGCGGAGAAAAAAGTCCCGACACATTTTTAACATTTAAGTTGCTTCGGGTACCCGGATACCCGTTCATTGACAGAAGGGTTGAAGCATGCATTCGAGGCACAAAACGTTTCTTTATCGATAAATCTTAAATTACGAATGAAGAAAATTAAACGAACTGTTTAGGAGAGAGAAAGGGAGAGAGGGAGAGAGCGCAAAACGTTTTTAGGGGATGCCCCTCTCGCTATCCCCGTATCTATGGTGCCTGTTCAACACACGCTTTGCACGATCATGTCGAATTCGATTCGGGACCACGGCGTTACACCCCGCATTCGACACACGGGGGGGGTGGGGGGTGGGGGGAGGAGGGGGCCATTATGCACCGACGAAACTGACACCGGCCCTACCGGTGTTAAATTGTAACACGGTTATCAGCCGGAACGTTCGACGTGGCCCGCGTGCATTCCCACGGGGAGGGGGGAGAGGGAAGGGGGCGATTGCCGAGAGAAAGAGAGAGAGAGAGAGAGAGAGAGAGAGAGAGAGAGAGAGAGAGCAGCAGTGTCGGAGTGCGGCGGCATTTTTGTCGGCCGCGTATCATTATCGATTCACTTTTATCCACGGCGACCAGAGCGCGACCGCGTATATATATATATATATATATATATATATATATATATATATGTATATATATATATGTATATATATATATATATATATGTATAGTGTGCGCGCGCGCTCGCGGGTGTACGATCGCTCTTTACACGAACAGGAAGTCCGAGGCTATTACACGGTACGGCACGGATAAAGCGGGCCTCACGTATCTCTCGCCGGCTCTTTAAAGCGTATAAAATATCGCGCGCGTCCGCCGATACAGCGCGTCTACTACTATCCGCGATTAGAGCTATTTTTGCGATAATACGTCTCGTAATGGGATCTCATCGAGAGAGAGAGAGAGAGTCGCGCGACGCCCGTTCGCAGAAATTACGCGCGCGCACTCTTAACGAGGTGGCGTAACATTGTAATGATACGTTCAACCGCATTAGTTGGTCGTAATTCAATGTCCATATAAGCGGGAGTTGTATTGTAAATGTATTGTGCTCGATCAATTTTATCAGTTTATTAATATTTGCATTGTAAAACCGGTGAAAATATTCTCAGATTAATTTCATTTCATTGGATTAATTCAAACAATTTTAAAATTATTAGTCATACAGTTTATACAGTTTTTTTTTAAACTGTACAATATGAAAGATCTGTATAGCTCAAAGAATTTATACAGAGATGAAGGAAAGCGAGAGATCAAAACACACGAGAGATCAAAAAACACGAGAGAGATACTCTATATATATTATACTATGCCTCTGAAAATGTACGAAATCGCCGCTGTGTATATAAGCTGGCATTTATCGGACCGCTAACTCACATCCGCGCGTTGTTTCACAAAATTACATTAACCGACGTTTAACTAATTCACCGGTGGAAGGAAGGAAAATCCCTTTCTTTCAAGACGATAATCGCCGGACCCGGAGCGGCCGCGTATTTAATTCGAAACGATTTTACAAGAGATCCCTGATCCTGGGAGGGGAAGGCAGAGGAAGGGGGGGGGGGGGATAAAACGGGGCTATGAAAAATGACAGTAATTAACATGAGATTTATCTGTCGATCTTCGACTGGAAGTCGCCACATCGATTTATACATCTGGTCTAATCTAGGAGATTCTCGACAAAATTACTCACTAATTTCGCGCTCAGTATATGTAACGCGTGATTACGAAATGGTCTAGATCTTTACAAGCCAATTGTAAAGAGCTCACCGCAAGTTTTACAAGCGGCGTTTCATGTTAATCTCGAACGGGCTAGTTCAGTTTTATGCGCTCGTTCTTATAGACTTCTTCGATGGAAGCTTTACGTGCGACAGCAGCTGTTGAAAGATCGTTACTACCACTGCTTGTCCTCACAAGAGAGAAAGCGAGAGAGAGAGAGAGGGGGGAGGGGGAGGGGGGGAGAGAGAAAATGGGAGCAATCGCTACGGCGATGTATCTATTTGCGACGCTAAGTATGCCTCTCGTCCTTGATTAATTCAAAGCGGGAGATAGATGTGAGCCGCGTGATTGAGAAGAACGAGAGAAGTGAGAGAAAGTGGCGTAAAAAGATAGGATAACATTGCACCGTATTATATACTTATATAAGATTGATTTTTTTCTCTTAAAAGTTATTTAAAAAAATTATTTTTAGAAAAAAATTCTTAGCGAAAATATTTTGTAAAAGTTATGCTAAATACATATACATATAATAATAATAGATTAAAAAAATATATTAATATATATATATTTTTATTCTATTATTATTAAATAATAATTTTGAATATAGCAGCTCCAAAGATGTAAATATTAGTGTAAATAGTAAATATATACTTTACATCTCTTTTGAAGAATAATGAATAAGTATAAAGAGAGAGAATTGATGTGCAATTACATACATCATTATAACTGCCACCCACATAACCGCGTATATTATTGGCATTACACGATACAACAGAAAGTAACGCTAATCTAGCGGTACCATCTAATTTAGATTTCCCAGAGTCGAGTCTGCAAAGTCAAAGATCAAGTAGCGTAGAAGTACAAAAAGAGCGACACGAGCGTCCCGACGAGAGAAGAGAGGATCGAGTTTAAACCTTTTAGCTGAATGCACGCCTACTTTTGCCTCTGATTAATTTCGTGCGAATGCATGAGTAACAATCCGACCTTACTACTTGTCAGTCACAACCGCAGCGGTAGTCAACCTGTCTAAGTACATAGACATATATACGCGAGAATGTAGAAGACATACTTGTGATCTTAACACGCTATTCGTAAGCAAATATCTTAACATTAATTAAATTCTCGGGCGAAATTTAACGGAAAAAAAAATTTCAATTCTACGAAAGATTCGCACACGTAATTCTTTAATTTTTTTAAATTATATCGTACGTAATAATTTTTGGATTTAATAATTAATTATTATTTAATAATTCTTTAATTTTAAAAAATTAAAGATATATTGAAGAGAGGAAAACATTGTTTCCTATGTATGTGTTACAATGATATACATTTTGCCGTACACGAATCTGTACAAACATCCCTACTTTTTCTATAGAATGGCCATCTCTCTCTCTCTCTATTACTCTCATAACTCTCTCATGTTGAGACGAAACGAATAAACCGCGAGGGAGAAGGGCACGTGCAGATACACGCGGCGGGTTTAAAGCCTCTACTTTACCGTCGATTAATTTCGCGCGAGCGCGTGAGTAACAGGGCGGCAAGTTACAACTTACAACCCGTTCGACAGGCCGAAGCGGCCGTCAGCTGGCCTCTCTGTATACACAACAGGATGACTTATCCCTTATGTTAGTTCCTCGCGCGCTTTCTTCCCGCGTCGGCGTGATTCTCTCTCTCTTTCTCTCCTTCTCCTCTTTCTCTCTCATCGTGCCGACTTTTCGCGCCTCTCCAACTTCGAGTAACGTGTATTAAAAATGCGTACGTAAAAGCGCACCTCTACTCGTAGCAATGTGTTGATTTTCTTCTCTTGTATATGTATGTTTACACAAATAATGTGAGATTTTTAAAACATTCTGTATTCTCGTTTATGCCTGAATGATTGCCGAGATGGAAAAAGTGGCACATTTTTGAAATAATGAGGTAAATATTTGTGCTTAGTAAAATATTTTTTAAAGTACATGCAACTATTTTGAAACTATTTAATCTATAGTTTTGCTGAAAGAAAAAACCTTTTAAATCTCTTTTAAACTTTTAAGTGGGAAACTATGTTTACTGCCTATTTGAGGTACAAAGTAGAAGTTTAATACAATACAATTTTTATATAAATACAATAAAACCTATCAAAATATTCTCCAGAAAATAAACGTGAAAAAATAGAGATTAAAAATAGGAGCAAAATTTCGACTCGGAAATCTCTTTCTTAGTCAAATATTTTTCGAAAATTTTATACGCGGGATAAAAGCAAAGAGTTTATGATTAACTCAACTTTCTCAGGACACTTTGGTAATCATATTTATCGTCAGATTAATTGTTACACATTATTCCAAAAAATTGCAAAGGATTAGCTATCTCTTTTACTCTTCATTCGCTTTATTTCACTTCGTCGGAAGTTGTTTTATTTGCGTTCTTCTTTCCATCGCGAGCAAAGTTGATTGATCGCCAACGCGATTATCATTCTAAAAACGACGCGCTACGTTGGAACCGAGTCAAGAAAATATGCTAAATTGGCGGCGCCATCGTGGAAAAAAAAAGTACGAGCGGGTTTTTCAAAATTACACTCTCATTATACTCGATGCGGGCGGATGTTAATCATGCACGACGCGTTTAATTTCGATTGCGACGCGCAATACTAGCTTTTGATCAAAATTCATGAGGAATAAATAATTGGGCCGTATAGCCCAATAATTAAACCCTGTATTCATAAAGACCCTTTTGTGCGTTACAGATATCTTATTATTGATGTATTTAACACTATGGATAGACAGATGCATTAACATTTTTCCGTTCTATATTTCCGAAAAAAATTGGGAATTAATTTGACGAATAAGTTTTTTTTTTAGTGAAAAATTTTAAATCCAGGACTCTCTCTCTCTCTCTCAATCTGAATTTCTATTTATATAATATCAATTTAAAAAATTAATTAAAAACTAATTTTTTTACTTATTAAAATTTTCACAGATTAATATGTATTACGGTAAAAATTGCGGAAATGACTAAATTCCGCACATGTCACTTTCGAGGTACCAGCAAAATAACAAAACTAAAATTATGCGAAATAACAAAGGTCGATTATATAGTGCTATGTAGACGACAATTTATAAATAATTGGAGGATATAGATAGCTGATAATGTTATATTTTTATATTAATAGTTCTTATAGATCGGTATTTTAATTTCTAATCACGGGCTCCTCTCTTTACGTTAGCATAATGTTAGCAGAAGCGGCCTTTAACCTTTTGGACCGGAGTTTAACCGTTGCGTCTCGCGAACGAATGGCAATGGTATAATGCAAATTGCGACTGTAAAAGCAAACCTACGCGCTCTTATGCACGGAATGATCGTTGTACGTGTCTACAAAATGCGTAAAGATAGTGATCGATAACGAAATTCATCGAGGAAGATGTGAATCGTATAAATTGTGCGTTTCGAGTCAAAATTTTTCTCCCCTATTTTCGATTTTAATGTTCAATTTAACATCTACTTTGATACTTTAAACAGTCAGATCACCCTATTTAATAACCTAACTTAATCTATTTTGAAACTATTTAATCTATAGTTTCGATCCAAATCGCGCGTTGATTTTTTATGGCATCTGTTGTTTTTCTAATGATCAAAACAGATATAGACATTACATTAACATTAATGAGAATTGGAAGTAGAATATGAATCGAGGAAATTGTAACGCTGGAATATTAATTTCGCTACTCAATTTTTCATCGATGAAAATTATAAGAATTATAAAATGTATGAAAAGTTTATGACAACAGTCATTCATTAATTGCCGTCATATATTCAAGTTCTGTCACCGAAAGAGAGAGAGAGAGAGAGAGAAATATTCGCAAATTATATGGCACGTTTAGCAAATAACAATGCGATATAATATGACGATTTGTTTTGCTCGATAGTGCTTTGCACAGGCGACGACGGTTACGTCACATTTCGCGCTCTCTCAGAGCGCGCGCTGTACATGCATAGTCCTCAGCAGAGCGGAAGATCCGCCGCGTGGGAACTCGCGGCATGCGACCCGCTTACACCTTGTAAAAGGTTAAACGGGCTCTTTAACGCACACCCAGAAGAGACCTCTGCTAGAGACCTTTCTATAGTCGGGAAAGCACGTCGCGCGGCCGTCGTCGTCGTTATCAAACAGTCGTGTGTCCGCGGCTTCGATCGATTCGCGCGATATCTCGCTCTTCCTCTCTGCCCTTTTTTTTTTTTTTTAAGGGAAGATATGTGCCGTTCCCCGAACGTAACTTGCGCAGTTTAATCGAACGCACAGTCCACCGCGATGCGAATGCGAGTTTCACGAACACGTTAAACTGCGCACGTCGAATACACTTGTCTTAATTCGGGCGGAGATACCGCGGAATTTTTCGGCGACAAAATTACAAACGATGAAAAATGATATCAATTCGACGTGATTGGTTTTTTTTTTTTTTTTTTTGTCGTTTCTCATTCAATTAGAAGTCTGAAAATTAGAGATCCAAGCAAAGTGTAAAGTTTCAAATTTTCTCAGCCGCTTACCACCTGACAAAATGATGACTTTAATCGCGCGGCGTTTATAAAATTGTAGGATCATGCGTGTACAAAATTGCAATGGCGATTTTCGCAAAGTATCGTGACACAGAATTATGGAATTCGAGAGACTGCGCGGTGCGTCCGCGGAATGCAACACGCGGCTGCTTCCACCAGCGGCAATCACGACGCTCTCCCGTCGATCCCCCGCTCGAAAGTTCATACCGGCGATATACTAATGACGTGGGAAATACGCTGGGAAGGAGCCAATACTTATCCCTCGACTTGGCGTTTTCTCGCTTCTCGGGTTCGTGCGCTCTTGCGTATGATAGATAGGACCTGTAGGCATGTGGGCTCTATTTCAAAGTATTGCACAACGCCACTAAGTCGTCGTACATATATATTTTTACATTCTCGTACATTGAAAAAATTGTATTCTCATTTTAAGAATTTTTCACTTATTTTTAGAATATTATCCTATTATAAAATAGGCGCCAAAAGGATCCTCTCACCTTAAGATGGGAATCCTCTGAAGATTAGTATCAGATATTCCAAATTTATAAAAATGTAGAAGAAATGGGATTTTTATTTTTACATTAACAAAAAAGTATTGCATTTATATATATATACGTGTATGTGTGGAACGATCGTTGAAACGCGCGAGAACCCGCGATAGTTTTACAAGTTGAAATATTCACGCGCGACAGAAACGAAAACGGTCGGCCATGTCGTTTTCCCGTGTGTGATGTGGAGAAACGTGAAAAATTCGACGGGACTGTACATGGACGACGAAAATTTGAGTCCCGAGGCTCTCCCCCGTCGAAAAAGATTTTCCGCTCCGTACATCAAGATATACGCTCGCCGAAGGCTCTCGTGAAGGTTCGCCATGTGTTTTTACGCCACACGTATTCGCTTACGCCGGCTTCTTCGGTATTATCCTTCACGGCGAGCTTTTGCGCCATGACTGGAAATTTCGACCGACGTTTTACGACGGTGTTTTCCTTCTCGCCCCGGCTGGGGAGGTAAAGTTTTCCGGAATACCTATAACGCGGAACGCGCACACACGTCTCTCCGGGAGAAGAGTGTCCGGAAAGGGGCGTAAAATGGGAACGCGCGGTTTCGTGGAGCGACGCGGCGCGGGGGGGAGGGGAAGGGGGAGGGGGGTGGCGGCGAAGGGGTGGATAGGACGCGGGAGAGAGGAGAGCGGGGGTAGTTTTAAGGGCGAGCCGAGGGCGTTAGGGTAGGTTGCGGCACATGCCGGAATTCGGTCACTATTTTAATATCGATCCGCCCTCCACGCTTTTCCCCTCGCCTCAAACCACTCGTGTACCCCTCTTACACTCTCTTGGCACATAGGGCACACACGCACGTAAACACACACACACACACACACACACAAGCACACACACACACACACATACACGCTCGCGGGCTCGCACGTGCGCGTCGAGGTGACGCGTAAGGTCGTCCTCGACGAAATCACAGAGTGAGGAGTAGCACGTGTTACCCCTTGAAATCGTCAAGGATAACCGTGCCATGCTTCAACATACAGAAAATTACGAAAGAACAAACCGTTTTTCGCGTAATATCGCACGTCCATTGTTCTGCCTGAAACTATACATATATAGAATATCGATGATTTTTTTCTTTTTTTTTTTTTAGTAAACGCATACGCGAGTAAACACATGCAGATTGAATCGCACACGCTAAGGTCCTTATCCGATCCGTCGTCTTAGGATACGCGCTTCCCGCGCGCGCGCGCGCGCGCTTGCTTGCATTCCGCGGAAAGGCCGCGCGGATGCATTTCGCCGCACATTTGTCATGGTAAATGGTGATTAAGTGTCCGGCCGGATTATTAATTGCCGGGGGAGTACCCCGGGATTCTCTCCACGGTTTAATTGTAACGTATAGTTCGTTCTGCGCGATGACTTTTTGCGCGTTCGCGTCCCGGAATTGATGCCCCGTTAGCGTGATTTATGCCGTGTCTTTTAAGGAACCCGCGTAATTTACGTCTGCGTTAGGCGGGGCGGCACCTCCTCCCCCCTCGCTCTCCCCCTCGCCCCCCGCGTTTCCCAGGCTAGATTTCCCAGAGGTGCGTGTGCCCCGGCGTTTAATTCTATCAGGCTGTAAGACAGATGGTGACTGGCGTATTTGTCATTCTTGGCGCGAATTTTTTTTTTTTTTTTTTTTCTTTTCATGCGCGAATCATCAAATTTACACGATCTCGCGCACGCAATCCTCCGAGGTACAAGTTGTCCGTCGAGAAGAAAGAGCGATGCGTCCGGCAAAAAAGAAAAAGAGAGACCCTTACGATCGCGCAGCCGAGAGAATATGGTTGATTATCGTTTTATATTTGTTTCAGATGATAATTGTTGCGCCGCGCGAGAAGGTTAATATAGATTTTATTTTCAAGCGTCCATTGCGCGTTGCGATATATTTTCTTTTCTTCTTCCTTCCTTTCTCTCTTTCCCCTTCTGGCGAACGCGCGTCGCTCACGCTCCCTGAAACTCGGCGGTACGCGTCGCTTTACAGTTCGTTAATTTTTAATGCACACCCGTTCTCCGGTGTGTGCTGGTCCTGGGTCGGTGGCGGGTAAGCGAATTACGTACTTTGACCGACCGTGCTCTCCACGAAATAGTACGATTACCCGTTTCGATGCTCGCGGGCGGATGATGACGGCAGCGGGAGAAAGAGAGAGAGAGAGAGAGAGCGTAACGATTATGAGGTAAAAGCGGATCCCGCTTTTAACGGGCGGCACAAAGCCTCCCCCCCCCTTTTTCACCCCCGATGCGCGTGCTTTCGAAACAATCAGCTGTGCATTCTTTAATGCCAAATTCATTGAAACAGATTACGCGGATCGCGATAACAGAGGATAACGGACGCGAACTTCGTCTTTTATACACGGCAAGGGGGTAGTTTTCATTCTCCCACGCATCGAGCAAAATGTACTCTCTGAGATGGGATAATAAACTAGTTCGAGTTCTATCTGAAATAATATCGTTCTGATATGATTGGAGATATGGAACTTCTACTCTTCATAGATCCTCATATTTTTGTTTATGGGACGTTTTCGATAAACCGTTACGGTTGCTTTTGAAAACTTGTATTTTCTCTACTTTTCAAGAGATTTGTTTGTATAAAGATTTAAAAATCGGATTATTTTTTTCAACAGCAGAGAAGTAGAAATATCAATCAAATTAGTTATATTGCAATATATATATATATTTTGATTTGAAAAATGATTGATGGAAAAAATGTTAATTTCGCTTCTATATTTTTCGCATCTTCCCACGTTCTTTTTTTTGCGTATGCGCGAATCGCATTATTAAATCGCTAATTAAAGCGCGATCGTCATTGTGACGCGAGCCTTATTTCGTATGATTACTAGCTATTTATTTTCGTCATAATCCTCACTCGCAATGTATGCTTGCCAGGTAAAGAGGTAGGTAAAGTCGCATGTTAAGCCTGATAAACGAAATACAAAAGCGAGACGGTACGAAAGAAAGGAGAGAGAGAGAGAGAGAGAGAGATATAGAGAGAGAGCTATAAGGTTTGTCGAGAGGGTGCGAAGGGACAAGGAGAAAAGTGCAGAAGGGTGAGCGGATCGGGGGTTGGGTTTCTACCCCGTCGAGAGGGTGGGTGGCGGTTGAACATCAACGTGCACATCCAACGCTTATAGCGCGTGGTTAGCGTGCGCTGCAAAACACACGCTACCGCGTGGCTGACTTCTCCTTCCTTCTGGCTACCGCCGATCGATATAGCGGCGACTTATTTTAGATTATTTTCAGCGGTCAGAGTGTGTGTGGTGCGCGCCTTCTCTCTTACTTTCTCTCTCTCTCTCTCTCTCTCTCTCTCTCTTTCTCTCCCTCGCTCTTTCGGTCTCTCTGTGGCAAAAAATGGGGATTCGCGCGGACCGCTGCACGGTTTTCTGCTGAATTTCGTTGCGCGCGAGCGTCGTTCAATGAGCATACACGACGAGGAAGAAGCTCGTCGAAGCGTACGCCGCTGCCGGTCAGAACTCGTCCTTTTCCCTCGGTTATCATTTGGCTGAAAATCCGAGAACAAAGACGCTAGGCGACTTGCGAGGGGAAAAAAAAAAAAAAAAATATGCAATATCGTCCGCGCGCTTGTGAGATCGAGTGGCGTTGATAGGGAACGATTCTTTCACTTATGCGCCGTCGCATTTGTCCAATATTCGGGTTCTCCATTTACGTATTTCGATTTATTTGCGAACACAAATAAATCCCTTTACGCTTGACATATAGCTAGATGTCCTTACACGTTTCGATTAATAAAAATGTCACGAATAGTTTGGAATATTAAAGAGTATATTTTTTATCCTCTTTAAAATTCCAAACTATATTCGTAACTATAATATTAGTATAGTTATAGTATAGTATGATAAACTATAGTATAAGTAACTATAGTATTTAAGAGTAATAAAATTACTATTAAATACTATTAAAATTACTCTTCTTACTCTCTTTAATATTTTATATACTCTCAAATAAGAATATTATACATATAATATGTAAATTATGCATAATACCAGAGAGCATTCCTTCTCTCGTTTATATATTAAAAAATAAATTGATTTCTTTTTATATTTAACTCTTAATCGTGTTTCGCCCGATATTCGGACAGCATATATCATTTTATTTCGGTAAGAGTTGACGCACTTGAAGTCGAATTTGCGTTTCTCTCGATGATATCGAACGTGTCGACGACGAGAAGAGGCGACGCGACGATGCTATTTAAACCGCTCGGTTATCAATAAAGCAGTAGTTTTTGGCGAATTTCATTGATTTCCGATAGAGTTGCGCTGATGTGCCGGCCCGTCGCCGTCCGCAGGTAGGCTACATTTTGCACAACATTGTAATTGATTGGACCTGTGGCCTGATAACCGCCTGGCGACCTCGGCTCGCGTTCGATACGCGCACTCGGTCATGGAATAATTATTTCCCTCCTTCCTTGCCCTCCGCACGCGGTGGCTCTCTCGTGGCGGATTCTCAAATGCCAATATCTGTCCGTCCGGTAGTTTCGCAGATGCGCGCAATGCATCTTGCCCGGACGGACTCGTTCGTGTGTGTGTGTGTGTGTGTGTGTGTGTGTGTGTTGGTAATACTAGCAATACTATTAATAATAGTAGTAGTGATAGTAGCAAATTTAGCTAGAATCTGGAGCAGCAGCTCGCGCTAAAAAATTATTAACGGAAAGTTACCATGATTGGCGTTGACAAGATTTAGGTATTTTCAGCGGAATACACATGACGCGCGCGAGGTGTAACAAGGCGGGCGCGCGATTTCCGTTGCGGGATGAATAATTAAACAATATATGCGCAAACTCGCATAATTAAATGGATCAAACTTACCTCTGTGTACCGCCAACCGAAAGTAATTAGAGACCTTTTCGACAATTATCGAGTAGACGTATAATTTTTTTGTCGGGACAAGTGTGTTGCAGCTGCCCCTTTTCGTAATTATGCGCATCGCGCGCGAACGTGATGCAAAATGTATGTGTGTGTGTGTATGCGCAATCCACCATCTTGAAAAATTAATTTCAAGCCGATGCTTCGAACTAACTTCCTCCCACGTATATCCGCGCATTTTGCAGTGCGTGAGCAATTAGCCTCCCTGGAAATTATGAGATGGGTGAAGTAGATACGCATCGTTCGCGAAGTACAGGAAGACCGTAATTCCTCGGACTTAGCAACCGAGGTCCGCGGCCACCTTCTGCTAACTTCACGCGATAGATCCAGATTGACTTCCGCTGTCACGAGCGGAAGATAGAAAGATGAAACCATAAACCGTAAACCTGCCTGCAAATTGATTATCATATACACATGGGATATGGGAAACATTTAATATACTCGCCAAACATTACTTCAACATATCGAGCAAATTAATATGTTCTTATATATATGATCTCGTACATTTAATTGCAAAAAAAAAAAAGAAATATTCAGATTCGTTCATTGATGTGTGGAATGCCGTTCGCGAATTTTTCGATTATCATATTTTCCATCATGAGCTTTGTTTTTTTTTTCTCTTCTCCGCGATCTCCTTTTTTCACGTCGATAGAACTCATTAGTATCGTAATACAGCCACGTTCTAGAAACACTTAAGAATATCTGTTAAGAGGGATTTTATAATATACACACAGTCCTCTTACTTCGAGAATACAATTTTTTTCGGTGAAGCGTATAATTTCTGCGATTCTGCGGATCTTTTGGTATAGATATAGATCGTGTGGAATATCGTTTTCTTCTCTTTCTTTTTCCGGCCGCCTGTCATTTAACCCGGAGTAAAGAGACGCGGACACACAGGGGAGAGCAGCCGGTTAAGACGCAGCAGCCTTCATTTACAAGGTACGAAGGTTGTAAACGATTTAACGGTTGGTAAAGAGTCGCTGTGCGAAGCGGGAGCCGGAGAAAATTCCGTGCGGTGTCGTATACCATCGACACCGGCTTAGATCCTTTCGTTCGTGGCAAAAACCGAGGCGATCATTATGGTATGCACGTCAGGAGAGCGGGGCGTTAGACTCTGGAATTTCCTCCGCGAAAAGTAATATGCACCCGCCAGTAAATCCCGGACGAAATTGCAACGGTCGACTCTCCCGCCGCTCTTCTGTGTTTGAGATTCCCGGAGATTCCTCGACCTCTTGTGCTCAGCCGCGCGCTGCCTGTAATATTTGATCATCTGCCTTTACTTATCGACACAAATCTCGCATCATCGAGAGCAAACCTTGCATCCTGTTCATCTATCGCGCGATATATAGATTTATATCGTGCAATAAACTCTCGTAAAATGCTGATATATTTATTCTATTCCATTTTTACTGCTGAAGCTACATAAATTTGGAGAGAGAGAGGAAAAGAGAGCATAGATTTTTTTGATTCTTTTCACTTTACTCAACTTTATGTCTGACAAGTTTATATTTACTTTAATTATTCTGTACGGTTGCATCAGAAGTTTTTTTTTTGTACAGAATATGTTAGATGACACATTTCGGAATTTTCATTTGTCCGCTTCACCATTTCGAAACTTTCCGATAGTTGAAAGTTTTATTTATTTAGAGCGAATATCGGAAGCCGCGTCGGACAAGATAAATCGGGCGCGATTAATACAAATGAGCGTGCCAGTCGGAATATCGTTCCGAATTCGCGCGGATCCAATCTAACGGATGTTTCGGCGGATCTCTTCGATTCGGATCGCGTCTTGTGCAGCGCGGACTCTAAATAGGAACGGCGAGAGAGCGGTTCGACGCACGCGTGCGTTCACATGTGAGAACGTATGCGTTGCGAACCGTAACCGTCTTTGCAACGGGTGCAACGCCGTGTTCCCGGCGCGAATTCTTGATACAAAACACACACAGACACACACACAAACTTTCTGTAAGATGTATTATACGCGTTACTTATTTAGACGAAAGAGTAAAAATAAAATACATTTGTAACTTAAATATATTTTATTATTTGTAAATATATTTCTAAATCTATTTGTTTTTCTATAATTCTGAATTATTTAGATAGGCCGAGGAATAAAAATAAAATATATTTGTAACAAATATATTTTATTATTTATAAATATATTTGTTTTTCTATAATTCTGAATTGTGACGTCTCCCAATAACTTTGTCCTTTAATCGATTAAATCGTACAGGTATACATAAAGTAAAATTTTCCTCATTTCAAGTACTTTAAGAGAAAAATAAAAAGAAGTACATCTTTAAAGAGAGCACCTTTTTCAAAAGAATTATATTGTTTTACATGAAATTGACACAAGTTAGGGAACAAATTGCAGTTGGCTTAATATATATGCGAAAGTTCGCGAGTACAGAGGAGTGCGTGAGAATTCGGTTTATAAATCCGCGTTGCACGGTGCTCCTGCGCACGCGGAAAAGGACAGAGGCCTATTGCGCGATGCAACGGCGTGCAGCGAGAGGATGCAACGTGCGCGCCGGTCGCGCTCGTGCCCGCGTGCGCGCGCGCACGATGATAATTATCATGCACTGCCCAGCACCGGCAATCTTTGAAGGTCGACCCGCGCCACTGCTTCCTTATTGTGAGGCAAGAAGAAGCGAGAGAGCGGTGGAAGCGTAGCGAGGGACGGAGAAGGGACGCGGAGAGAGAGCGGAGAAAGAGAAAGAGAGAGAGACACAGAGAGAGACACAGAGAGAGAGAGAGAGAAAAAGAAGAATGCACCTGTATTAACTTCGCGCCACGGCAAGATGCGCATACGCGCTATACGTTCATTACATAGGCACGGCGATTTCAGAAATACCGGGTTCCTTCTGGGTCCCTATCTCACCTTCTCCATCGGTGCCCCTCTCCCCCCCCTCTTTTCGCGTTATGCAACGCGAATCTCGCCGGATAAGCTTCGGCCGAAGATAAGAGGTAGATGGTTAAAGTTTGCAAAATGTTTTACGCGTCGCACATATGTACCTTTGCAAGCTCAGATTTGTTAATGATTACGAGAGGAGGATGTTGTATTCATTTCGATTGGTTATTTTTGGATATTGGATATTGGAAATATATGAAATGATCTGTGAATGAATCAAAACTTTGCCGAGACGCAAATGGATGATAAAATACGGATTCTTTATTTGATTTTTTTCGTGAATTTTAATTTAACGCTATATATTCTATATAGAAAATTGAAGACGTGAGTAAGATAAAGTCTCGTGAAATATATATCTTAAGAGAAGCCAACTCTCAAATTTTCCCGAGAACTCTGTATATTCAAAAGTAACTTTGTCACTTCTGTTTCGTTATACATCTCGTATAACGAGATAAGAATAATTATACCGATAATTTTATCCAAAGTTAAAAGAAGAGAGAGAGAGATCAGTCTTGTATTTAAACCTGAGAGAGACAAAGACACGAGATCTCTGTTGCGCATTTTCCAAGATATATTCTTCCTCTCTCTCCTTCCTCGATTCTCTCTCTCTGTTTCCTTCTAGCAAACGGCGAAACGAAGGTGAACTTCGTTGGGAATAAAAGTTGGGTCACAAAGTTGCGCGGAATTGTATCACGAATGCCACAAAACTTCGACCGGTCATATGCCTGCTCTCGTTTCCCTCTTTTTTTCTCTTCACTTTCAAATTTTTATATCGCTGAAACCATTTTCTCAACCGTACAAGAATTTCGATATCATGTTTATCGCGAAATCAACGTTGAGCGATTGAGTTTTCTAGAAATACAGCTTACAAAGATATGTCGCTTTTTTTCGTGCTAAATTAAGAAGATAAAAATTTAGAATTTTTACATTCTCAGAGATCATATGTCAAAATTCAATAGGTATATCTCAAATATTATACAGAATATTAGTTCTCGACAAGTTCGTTTTTCTCCGCTGGAATTTGAGGCAATTTTTCGAAGTATTAAAAAATAAATAGAGTGCAAAATTATTATTTAAAAATTTTTCAAATAAAAGAAATATTGATTTTTTTATAAAAGAAAATATTTACCGTATTTTGTAAAAATTGGCGTTCGTTATTCTCCCTCTCTCCTCGAGTATTTATCAATATAATGAAATTAATGAAAAAATAAGTCGAATTAATCTTGGAAAGAAAAATTCTCAAGAACGCGGCCTCGAGAATCTCCGACAGCGCAATCTGATCGATAATTTCTTAATAAGAGTATCCGTAGTGCGGATAAATGTTGACCCTACATCCATGAATCGATATATTCTGAGAAAAGCACTCTGAACTAGTTAACAGAGTTGCGTGCGAGCGTCCGGCGATTGAGAGTAACTTTATGATGTCGTTCAGTCATTTTCCGATAATGTTTGCGCTAACGTATGATCAAGTAATAATTATTGGAAATGAGTGAATTAATTGAGAGTTCGAAAGTGAAACTTTTCTTCCGTATCATTTCGTATCGTTGATCGTTAAAATAGGAACGCACACATTGAACGTGTCGTGTAAATAAATTGCTGTTGCTCTCGTCTCGCGAAGCACATAATACGGCTACACAAAATACAAAATTTATCTTTTAATAGTGCAAATTACGTTATAAAGCGAAAGTTATCTCTCTTTTTCCAGACTGGTTTGCGTAATACTTTATTACGCGATAATTTGAAGGGCGCGTATATCCAAACTGATTTAAATGCATGTTTAAAAGAATGAAAAGTGTGTGTTTTACGAAACTTTTCATCACTTTTTCAACTGTACGAAAAATGTAAGTTCCATTTTTTTTTAGAAATATAAGGTTTTAAACAAAATTTTAGAAAAAAGTTTAATTTAGGAATGCGCATCATTGGCAAATTAATTTTTGCCTTTGCTTATTAGAAATTCCATCCGATGCAAAAAACAATCAAAGTCGTAAGACTTATGATCGTTCCCTCAGGGACGATGATAAGAGAAGTTTCACAGAGCGATGATGATTACAGCGCGGTACTGTATTTATTCTTCGCACTTTCATAAAGACGGTAAGAATTACCGACAAATGTCTAGCAAGTCTTTGCAATCGTTGCCGAAAAAATTTATCGTCTTCAACATGTATATAACGTGCCGTTTCTTACATTTTTCTGGTTATAATAAATTTTAAGCAATATTTTTTTTATGTGGAATTCTTTTAAAAAATGGCTTGAAATATTCGAAATGTAAAAACAAAATTTAGGATACATATATAATTTTTATTATTTTTTATTTTTTTTACCTTTTATTTTTCTTACCTTTTAACGACCAGGAAAGTTTTCTTGAAAATATAAATATTAAGTATTTCTTTGAAAATATAAATGGATAGATGAAGGAAAATAATAAGTTGTTTAATTAACCACTACCTGCGAATAATATCTAATCATGGAATCTAATCATGGAATCGCGGCGGATCAATATTATACCGGGAAGAGAAGTGCAATTAACTCTTCTGTCAATGAACGGATACCCGGGTACCCAAAGTAACTTAAATGTTAAAAATGTCGAAAACTTTTCTCCGCCCGAAACAAAATACAAAAGGATCTTTGTATTCGGAAATCTCCTAAAATATACAAACGGGAAAGAATGTTCGATGCCCAGCAGCTGCTATAAAGAAATTATCGCAGTTCTATCTGTCTGCAAAAATACGTCGTTGGTACCAATATACATTGTCGAAAAGGTGAAAAATTATGCATCGACAGAAGGGTTAAAGAAACGTAGAGATTCACGTAGCATCGATCCTCCAGAGACCCCACCGCTTTAGGACATAACATTAGCCTAAATACTCGTAGCGTAACGTTGATTGTAACGCGATGCGGGAAACGTCCGTCTTGTACCAACAGATGCTGCGAGCATACATAAGCGAGTGCGAGTGGGATTCCACCGAGAATGCTAACCTCCCCGCGTCTTGCGACGCGACGCACCACGTGTGTGTACACGTTGTGTATATCTCGCTGGGAGTAAGCTTTGCGAGATGGGCGTGCACGTGGAAAAGGGGGGGCAGGGAGAGGGGGAGGCTACCGGTCTTGTTCGTAGGGGTCGGAACAACCGGCCATTATCCGTAACCCCAGAAGCACAGGTGTGCGAGAAGCGTCGACTGTGTTGCCGATCGGACTCGCCTTCTCGCACGCTCTCTCGGCAATTGACGGTCGTCGCCCGAAAGAGAGGATTTCTTGGGAAATTTATAACGAGTGGCAATTGGACCCCCCATCCTTTAACGCTTGTGTCGCGCTTGTATCCGCGTTTTTCTCAAACACGAACCCCGGAACCGATATGACGTTTCGCGCGCTTCCACGCGCCGCGTCTCGCTTTGCAATCGTTAACGATGGGGGAATCGCGTAATTGAAACGTCACCTCTCTCGCTTGAGACAACATTCCGCTATTATAGGAGCGTTACATAGGGACGAACCATATCGGAGTCCATCCGCTGATTCGAAGGTAAACGTCGCCATGGACACCGTCTTCTTCCGTTTGCTCGCAGCAAGTCTATTGTAAGAGAGAATATTCCATCGCGCGTCGAGGATAATTGGCGACTGTGTTAGGTGTTACTCGGCTAACTTTAGTTGACCTCCTCTCTCTGTCCATGTACGCTATATATTTTCTGCTATTTATGGGACACAAATGAATTCAATTGTACTTCTTTCACTCGCTCTCCTCGTCTGTAATAGAAGAGTATATATGTTACAGTAATTATTTTCCCTCATTTTTATTTCCCTATTTTCGACAAAAATAGAAATAGAGTTATTCTACTGTACCGCTCTATTTTTTTCTCACTTTATAGACAAGTATCAATTTTTAACGTTGGATACAGCAACATTCTTGCCTGTAGCAATAAGAATGTCAAGTTTTTCAGTTTGCAAATAGCGATTCTTTTCAAATGAATCATAGAGTTCTCTGAAAACAATCAAGATTTTCTGTCAAAATAATTTTAGCTATCGCGATAAGAAAGATCGAGAGAGAGAAAGAGTCAAAAAGATAATTGAATTATACACGGCTATTTCCAATGAGCTCTCGAAACGACATTTCTGCTCATTCATTGATCTCCCGCCCCTCGCTTTGTCCTACATAAAGTAAGACGGAATCTATCGACTTTTACCCTCGGTGACGCTTTTTCCTCGTCGTCGCTCTTCCTTTCTCGCGCCCATACCTTTTCCGCCACCTTTCCGTTTCTCTTTCACGGTTCCGCGGCGATCCAAGAGCGAGCGTGAATGAGACGGCAAGAGGCACGCAGGGAGAGAGCTTTCGGGGAGAAAACGGATGCGATTACCGAGTGCAGAAACGCGTATAACCATAGGCGGTATAGGCAATGTACGATGCGGAAACAGCGATTGCAACGGTGGCACAGCTGAAGATGCACCGTTACATATGTAAAATAAAATAGATATATTATATTACTTGGCAAGTACAATATATAAACTATTATTTCTTATGAATATTATTCGAATCCTAGAAAATGAAACTTGATTATTGGATTCGACTCGGATTTTCAAGTAGGGTAGAGCGGGGTCGAAAGTAACAATTTGACTTTAGAACTCGATTATGGAAAAACTGTTACAGTAAAAGAAAAACTGTTGATACCCCAAGCTAACATATTCATTTCACTTTATGGAAATCATAACATTTGAGCCTTGTGATAAATATAATCAAAATTATCAATCAAAAATCGAAACGAGAGCAAATGTTACAATCGCCCCCGACTCCGGGTCGGTTGTAACACTATAGGGGGTCAATAGTAACAATTTTAAATAATCAAAATCAAAAGTATTTATTCAACGAATTTAAATAATTTTTCTTATATTAGCAAAAGTAAACTAAAATATTCTTATACAAATAAAAAAAAAAGGAAAATAAAGTCTTATTCTTTTAAAATTCATATAAACCTTTTCATACTAATTATAGAAAACATTGTAGAACAAAACAATTATAGAACAACTTTGTTAACTCCAATTATAACAAAATATAAACTTTTTTTAAATAGAGATTACTCTAAATCACAATTGTGACAAATATATAAGTCATTTAACTCAAATTATAACAAAACAAAACTTTTTTTTAATAGAGATTACTCTGAATCACACAGTTGTGACAAATATATGTCATTTAACTCAAATTATAACAAAATATAAACTTTTTTTTTAATAGAGATTACTCTGAATCACAATTATGACAAATATATAAGTCATTTAACTCAAATTGTAACAAAACTAAACTTTTTAAAAAAAAATATCTTTTGTACCTCTGTCAGTCTTTCTAATCTTGGTACGAGGCATTCTAAAATAAAAATAGTTCAGTTATGATCTAAAATGAAACAAATTACATCAGCCGAGGTCGGTTGTAACGTTACATTCGACCCCAGACAATGATGTTACAATGGTCCCCGACTATGTTTTTGAACTTTGATTTAAAATTTTTAATGATAAAATGTCAAAAATGGATAAGCAACAATCATTATAATATGCAAAAATAACTAAACTTAAATATAAATGAAAGAAAAAATACTTATTTGCAGTGGAAATATTTATATTAAAAGTTTAACACGCTTGGAAAAACCTACTTTAGGGCCTCGAAAACGTATTTTGGTCGCTGCGCACGTCCACTCAGTACCTAGGCCGCAGACGTACTGAGATAAGTTGTAGCTTGTTTAGCTTCATGCGATAACCGACGCACGCGTATATATCTACTATATATTTATAGATATTTGAGTTGTTACTTTCGCCCCCTGTTACTTTTGACCCTGCTCTACCCTACATATTGAACTTGATTCCATCGATTTTCGCGGCAAGTCGAACGAAATTGTCTCGGAATCGGCAATTGGATCGCGCGATACATATACATATTGTATATAGCGAGCGAAATCAGATTAAAACTCGCCGATGAGTTCTTTCGTCCGGTCGTCGCTCGCGTTCGTTCGTATTCGTTTTCGGAAAACGTCGCGCGTAACGTTGTTCGAGCTGTAACGAGCAAAATGTCAGATTCTCCTGCCACTTTATGAGAGAACCACTTTGAGCGCTTCAGCGTAACGAGCATTTAAACAGAAGAGAAGAGCCGCCAGGCGTAATGCAATTCTTTCGTTCTGGGCCAGCTTGGGTCGCTTTCAAAGCTCGACACGTTGATGGCGTGGTTTTCATTATTTGTCGCGATGTCTGAAGGTATCGATTTTATCGTTCATTCCGCATAGCTGTTTATATACGTCGCTATCAATAATGGCAGCCCCGGCCCGGCGACCAATCGACGACTGCGAAGGACCTATTTCTGAATCGGCGACGAGAACCGATGGCTGGCGGATTTAATGACGATCGGCGGCGCGGGCTGATTGTCGAATCATCGCGCGAAGATTAACGCGGCGGTCCGACCCAATTAATACGGCTGAAAACGAGGTTATTTCGCTAAACGACAGAGAGATAAATATCCGGCAGGTCGCGATTCGGGCGACCGATTGAATTACTAAACATGATATTTTTGTTCGAAATTCTCTCCCAAATGATGTTATCGCGCTTAGCATAGTATATGAGCAGGACTGATTATTGCTTGCTAATAAGTGCAGAACAGAAATAGTTGAAAACGTATAATGACAATTGAGAGGTTTTTTTTTAGGAAATAATTATGTAATATTTATTGATATTTTTTGAATAGATTCTCATGACAAAATAACTTATTACATGTTATTTGCGATAAAAATATATATGTGAGAATTGTAGAGTGCAATAAGCATAGTATATGAGCAAGACTGATTAGGTATTGCTTGCTAATAAGTGCAGAACAGAAATAGGTGAAAACGTATAATGACAATTGAGAGGTTTTTTTTCGGCAAAAAGAAGAAGAGAAGACCAGAAAGTTCTTTAATCTGGATATTATCGAATCATCCGTTTCTGTGCATCTCTCACGCAGCTCATTACTGTTAGCCGGCAGCCATTTTTTATTTTTCGCTGTTATGACGAGCGCAATCACGCCGGCTCGGCGATTTTCTCGAAGAAAGGCTGCACAGGTGCAAGCACTCGGCTCGATGAGGGAAGAATAGTGAGGAAGACGAAAGACTAGAAGAAGAGAGAGAGAGAGAGAGAGAGGGAGAGAGAGAGAGAGAGAGCGATAGAGATATTTCGTCCGATCGATGGAGGTTTCGAGTTTATTACCGACACCGGTAGTAAGATAACAGCGACGAGAGTGATAAAGAATATCCTCCGCGCTCCTAGAATCGCGGAGTTATGGCGAACCGTCTTGGCTGGAATTTTCCATTCATCCGGGGCTCCATTCTGAATAGATATCCACCGCGAGTCTGCGATCTCGCTACGATTATAATTCAGGACCACGAAGATGAAGCTATGCATTTTATGTTGTCATATTCCAATTTGTAACTTTGAAATTTTTTTATTTTTATTTAAAATTTATTGCTTGTTACAATATCAATATTGCATTGAAAAAAAATTGTATTCGCCTTTTAAGAATTTTCCATTTATTTTTAGAATATTCTGCTCTAAGATTGGCGCCAAAAAGGATCCTCTTAAGAAGGGAATCCTCTAAGATTAGTATCGGATATTCCTAATTTATAAATATATAGACGAAATTAAGAATATCTGTTAAGAGGGATTTTATAATATACAGTATTTTGAGAATACCATTTTCTTCGATGTGATGAAAATGGCATTTATATTATAATTTTAAATTAGAATATATATTTCACGCTAACAATAAGATGTGGCGATTTAGTTTCTACTATCAGATCTCTTATTCTCGACAATCATTACACGGATTATCGACGCAAGATCGTTACGCATCACAGAATAGAAAGTGAGAAAGAGACTCAAACTCGCGCAGACTTTTTTTGCATGATAAATTCGAGCGCAACGCACGTTGGCGAAAAATGGTGAAATTTGGCCTCGAAATCCACGACGGATATACTGCTACCTCTCGACGTTGACAAAAACGGTGGCATTTCATGGACGCGCGATCTCTCGAGACAAAGATTCACGAATGTTCTTATGTCGGATAAGAAAGGAGACTGCGCGTCGCGTGACGATTGGCGACTTATTTTTCACATCCCTCCTCTTCATCCCCAAAAGATCCGTTCGTTCATCGCGACTTTGATAATTACAGCTGTGAAAAGTGCCTGAAATATTTGATTAAATAGATTAATTAAATAATCCACGCTTAATATTTATTTTATCTGGATTTAGCAGCTGATGATGGTCCGAAACGTACGGTGGCTCTTAATTAATCCTTTGCTTGTGGATATTCAAGCTTCACTTTTGAATTATAATTACCAAAATATAATAAAGAGTATAACGTCTTTCTCATATGAATATCATTACGTACTATTATATTGGTATATAAATAAACATGATTTATGTGTTACACTTAATCTCCGTGCGTTCAAATTGCTCGATTGAAAATATACATAAGCGATCTACAGTAGTCGCTACATACACTCGAGCAACGCGAACGACGTAGGCGACAGCGATGGTTATGCAAATTTATAGTCGCGTCCGTATAGCCGCTGAAATTGAACGGCGGATTTAGCTTCTGGACGAACGATGCACTCTCCGCTCGCAATGATTCATGTCCCACTTGCCGGGTCCCTCTCGGTAGAGACGTGTGATTATGCAACGTTGTCCATTCTTACACGCGTCTCTCTCTCTGAAACCCGAACGTAATTGGAGAGTCGCACAAACAAATATATACGCGTAAAAGCTGCACTATCCGTACGTATATACTCTGCGCGCTGGAAAGGCTGCTGACTTCCGCTCTCTCGTCGTTTTACGAGCCAATAAAGCAAACCTCCGGGTTGACCGGAGGTCTCGTTCTCCCGACTTCGTTCTCTTCGGTCGCGTCTCTCTGCTCGAGACATGTTCACGATTGCGTTAAAAGCCGCGTTGCGGGTCGACACGCATAAAACTTCTTCGCCGCTCGCTCTCCGATGCTTCTTGCGTCCATTCTTCTCTCCGAGGAAGCCTTTCAATATTCTTTACGATATAAATGTGACGTTAACAGGATAAAAGTTCACTTTATCGAGAATTGATCTTCTTCACAACAGCATTTCTCTCCGCGCTTCAAAATATCAAACTAAACAAACTTCAAGGTTTTCTTCTCATTATATACATATATAATAAGAATTATATTAATTATATTTATAATATTCTTAATATAATTAATATAATATAATATTCTTTTTATTTATAAACGCTGTTATACAGTAATACATTGTATGTCAGTATTAATAATTGCCAAGCGCGCATTTTATACCTAAACGTTTCGCATAGCATTTTTTAAATACATAATTTTGGGATAATTAAAATTATTACGCGCGGTTGCAAATGTATATCAAACTACCGAATCAAGTTATTTCAGTGTGCGATATTGGAAACCGATAGAGAGGGATTCAGATTTGATATGAATTTCGTATAGGCGTAAGACTTACACAATATGCTGTATAGTATAGTAATGGCCAGTAATGGCGGGAGCTCTTTGTGCTTTACAGGAGTAATTTTTGGCGTGCACATGCGCCGCAAGGCTTATCGGAGATTTTTCCAAAAATGGCGAAACATATTGACGGTGCATCGTCGTATAAACTTTTACGCGTTCCTTGCGCGCGCGTAAAACGTGTATGTGTGACCTATTTTAGGCAAACGGCGTCGTCGTAGGTATAAGACGGGGAGGTGTAATTCACGGGGTGTGCTTTTCGCCGAGAGAAAATAGGAGAGGAAAATGCTGGGAACAAGTATGAAACATTTCGCAATTAGCCCAGACGACAGAGGGTTCAAAAACCGAAACGTTGCCTGAAAATAATTCCTTCAGAGAATAATTCCTTGACTTTGGATGTAAATTTGTATATCCGTGTGTTCTTAATAAAATATTAATTTCGCAACTTTGCGGCGCTATTGTTTCAGCATACAGGTTAGATTGTTTATTATTTTTTTTTTTTCAAACAATTTGCGGATGGAAGAAAATGCGGAGTATATATACGGAGAACATTCAATATGTATCTACCTACTTAAAAATTCGAGTCGAATCCAATAATCAAGTTTCATTTTCTACGATTCGAGTAACACTAAGAATATATAATAATAAGAATAATAATAATAATAAATAATATTTCATATAGGTATTGTACCCATCGTTACTTGGTTTAGACATTAAATTACGAGCATAAATTTTTGACAAAAGAAAAAGCACGCGCGCATAGAGTGCCGAACGAAACATCGTGACAACATATAACGCAAGATGATTCCTTTGTCTCTCGCCTCTTCGTTTTTCTCCGTTATATCTCTCTTCGAGAAAACGGTGGCCCAAGTCGCTGATGCGGTCACGACGATATCCGCCGGTGCTTTCTTATATACGGTTCTCTCCCCGACGTGGTTCGTCGGTGTCGTGGACGGGAATTAATCCGGCGATGTGTTGTTTTCGGGATGCGTTTCACGTAGCCCGACTTTGCCGCGTCCGTCGCGTCGCGAGAGCCCAGCAAGAACGGGTTACGTATTACGCGAATAGACAGCGAAAGAGAAGTGCGGACAAAGAGAGGGTGGCGGGGGGGAGGGGGAGGGGGGAGGGGGAGAGGGAGGAGGAGGAGGAGGTTAGAGCGATGGGCGCGAGAGAGGAGGTTTAACCATCGTCCCGTAATATTCTGTTGCTCGGACGGCGGCGGCGGCACGAGTAGATGAGAAAGGGCGGGTGTCGGTGCTGACAAAAAATGGAAACTATTTGATCGTGAACCGTCTGTGCACTCTCTCTCTCTCTTTCTCTCTCTCTCGGCGTTTACGTCCTCCCTTCCCCCGCCTCCACTTCCTCTACATCCTCTGACGTGATACACTCACCTGGCTGCGATCGTGATACACACAGGACGTTTATCGCTTCTGGTAGCGGATGGAGAACAGGAGGAAAAGCGTAGGTGTGCAGTATCGAGAGCGGGGGAGGGAAAGGGGAGGGAGGATGATGCTGGGCTACTCTGCTCCGACAGCCGAGCGACTGTGCACACGCCTAAAAGGGTTTTCGTTAGATTTCATTTCACACCCAATTACCTGGTATACACACACACATACGTATATACAGAGGAGGAAACGGGAGAGAAGCGCCGGCGGAAGAGAGGAAAGGAAACGACAGAGAGAGAGAGAGAGAGGGTCGAAGGGACATCGTAGTGGCGTAACGAGAGCGCGGTGTAAAAATACACTAAATGTGTAGCAGCCACACACTATTCCGTCTAGTCTGGCACGGCCACATGGTTTGACGTATGTACGTATGTATGTATGTACGTACCCGGGATATGGCAGAAGGCCGCGGTGATGAAGTTAAATTTCAGTTGGTTTCTTTGCGGCGGTTTGCCCCACCGCGCTATTACACAATGATATTAGATGTACATAAAGTGCTCGCTCGCGTCGACTTCTTTTGTTGGACGGCGCGATATTCGTTGAAAACTGAGAAATGTGATTTTATATAAATTCACGAGAGTATGAGAGAGGTGAATTAATACCGTACACACATTGTGTTTTTATGTCGTTTTATACAAGAAGCTCGTAGAATATTTTTACAAATTATAATACAATATGAAAGAGATTAACGCATAAGAAATAATTAAGAATTTTATATTTTATATAAGTATATTTTATATAAATATATTATATACAAGAATTTTATATTTTATATAAATAGAATTTTATATAAATATAATACAATATGTAAGAGACTAATGGATACTAAATAATTGAGAATTTTATATTTGATATAGATACAAATTTTATATAAATATATTTTATATAAGAATTTTCTATTTTATATAAATATAATTTTACATAAATATAATACAATATGCAAGAGATTAATGGATACTAAATAATTAAGAATTTTATATTTGATATAGATATATAAATTTTATATATAAATATATTTTAATAAATCATTAAAGAATAGTTTTTTAATATACACAGAGAAATATGCAGAAACCAGATTATATCTGAGAACGAAAGGTGATCTTAGTCATTTTTATAAAAACACGTATGACACGAATGTGATCTTCCTTCTGTTAAAATTCCATCTTTGTATGATCGAAGCAAAATTCAGAAATTCCCGAAGAGCTTACGATGATGAGAATTCGAAACAGGGGTCGCGCCTTTAAAAGTAGCGAGTCACTTTGCAGAATCGCAGAATCTATTTCCGTCAAATGGGTCGCGGATCTCTTCGAGCCCGAATATTATTAATATCGAACATCTATTCTATTCCATTATAAACCGAGCCATCGCCTGATTCGGACTTAATGCGCGCGTAACGCGCGCGCCGCAAGATCTCCGGTTACGCCAGCTAAACCATCTCTCGTTACCGCGTCTTAATTTATGGGTAGGTTTCGACGGGGCGATCGAATATCGCGCGATACATCGGTAACATTTACGCCGTCATTAGCGCTTAGTTTGCCGCATATAAGTATCCGGCCGGGCTCCGTTACGAGAAAGAGCACTCGCGAGGCGATTTTATCGCCGTCAAGGAGACTCGAGATAGTGTCACACACACATACACACACACACACACACACACACACACACACACACACACACACACGTGAGAGATCGGTATCGAGTCGAGATAAACGCGAGGGAACCCGCGCGGCGCGATCCGAATCGATTAACTGTAATTAATTGAATGCTAATTAATATTATGTTGTAACGCGCGCCCGCGCGTTCAATCCAATTTGCGGTAATTACTTAATCAACGCGCGTAGCGGCACTCGCGCGATCGGCAATAGACACGAAAACCTGTTTTTCGACGCGGCCCGATGTCTCTCCGATGCTCGAGGGAATTTCTCAAGTTTGCGAGACGGGGCGATAAAGTCGGAAGTATATATAATATTGTGTCCCTTGAGCTAATGAACCGGCTGATCTTATTAGCGTCGCGCGGCACCGCGGTTATGTAACTATGCAATGTAACGTGGTTATAACAGGCCGTTTTACGATTTGCCACTCTTGGCGTATCGTTAATCGACCTCGCGATTTCGCGGAAATTCTCGGATATTCGTGAAAATCCATTTCGCACTTTCAGATTTACAAATTCAAGGGTCGAGAATGTAAGGGAGAACTCATCGTAGGATTCGCGATACGATCGCGCTTAAAGAAAATGTACACATAAAAAAAATTGTATTCTCATTTTTTTAGAATTTCCCATTTTTTAATTTATAAAAATATAAACGAAATGAGATTTATTTTTACATTAACAAAAAAGTACATTATTTTACAGGTCCGCATAAAGAAAACATACGACCGTTATTAATAAAGAATATATTCTTAGTTGTAGAGGATGTTCCCAGAAACACTTAAGAATATTTAAGAGGGATTAAATTAAGTTAAGAGAGATTTTACAGTATACAGTTCTCTTACTTCGAGAATACAATTTCTTCGTTGTATCTTATGCACATAGCGTAAAAATATTTGATCGTTTCGATAGATTCTTAAGAGTTTATCATCACTATATATAAATGCATTAAGAAACACAACAACGATCGGATTTGTTCCTCGCGTATAGACTAGAACTTAATTAGAATCGATTTCGTTAGACAATTAGCGAGCGCTCGGTTGTTTAGACTCTAAGCACTTATGCTTACTTGACCTCGGCGCTTCTGGCGAGATCTCTCGATCTCTTGAGTTATACGAAAAGGAAACTTCAACGCATCCTTCGCGGATGCCTGCAAGGACTCGCAAATGAAGAGCATGGCGGGTTAACCAGATTGCATTGTTCGCTCGATCAATTTGTACGAGGAAATCGGTTATCTCTCGACTCGAGCTGTTTCACTTTCGCGGTTTCTTGTCGAAAGTCTTGCCGGAACGTTGTCGGAAAGTCATAGGATTCTTGATCGAAAGAAGGATAATATCGTGCGTCTCGAAGAGAAAGTAGAAATCATTTCCATAAAAATGACAATTATTATTTCTATTATCCGTATTATTTAATGAATCATCATGTACATTCAATTGCGCGCACATATAGACATCACATATGGCAATTGTGTCTGTGTCGAGTAATTAAATACGATAAAATTCAATTACTTTTAATTAATGATTTTACCCTTCTGTCAATGAACGGGTACCCGGATATCCTAAGCAACTTTAAATGTTAAAAATGTGTCGGAACTTTTCTCCGTCCGAAACAAAATACAAAAGGCTCGTATTCGGAAACCTCCTAAAATATAACGGAAAAGACTGTTCGATGCCTATCAGCTGATATAAAGAAATTGTCACAGAGTGCAATGTGTCGAAAACACACCCGGATATCCATATATTCATGGAAAGGTGAAAAATTATGCATTGACAGAAGGATTAAACCAATGAAAATATGTGTCGAACAGGTACAGCCATGAATCGCTCGTATATTAAAAGCGAGGGCCAAGCTACTTACGGTATTTGATTAATCGTGTTTCATCGTCACGTCATCGGACATTCGAATGTCCACCTCGGACGATCGGATCGATACGCGTCGAGACGCGGAGCGAAACGCTAGGACGAGCGATTTGTCCGGTCATCTTCCCTAGATACAGAGAAACGGAGGCTGTGTGAGGTAACGGAGGTAGGATCTCGTCGAGGCAGTAATAGTAGCAGCAGCGAGCAACAGCAGCGCCAAAGGAATAATTCCCCGTGTTTCCGAGGAACGCGTTTCGAATTACCAGCGGATTGCGTTGCATTCTGTCCGTCGCGCTTGGCTAGCGTCGAGCAAATCTAATTCCTTTCGGACTCTCGCTGCTGATCTCTCTCTCTCTTTCTCTCTCTCTCTCTCTCTCTCTCTCGCGCGCGCTTTCTCTCTCCTTTGGTCCGAATAGTGTCCTTTACTCCTCTCTCTTTTCCACTTCTTCGTGCTCGTCGATCCTTTTCCAGCGTTCCCCACCGGCCTTTTCCGTCTCTCTTGATTTTTCTCCTTTTATCTGTCGCTTCCCGTCCATCTCCTCCAGCCGCGTGTGCGCTGCTTCTTCGCCTCGGCGTTTGTCTCCCCGGGGAGGAGACGTCGAATCCATGAACCGATCGCGTTGCGCGTACCTTTTAGCCGCGCGCAACGCGGCTCTTCCTCTCGGGAAATCCATGACTCGAATGCTTGATATTATCTCGATCGTGAAAACTCCGCTTCTCTGTAGCGTAGCCGGTCGTCGACGTCGCCAGTCGGCGAGTCCCGACGGTGCGCCTGATCCGAAGCGGGCGGATACGTTAAGACGCCTTTATATTGTGCAGTTTTCAAATCCGTAAAAGTTGGCTTGCGTAGATTATGCAATCATAGGAGATTTCAAGTTGATAAATTAAATATATATATATATATTGGCATAAAATGAAATGAGATTGAAGTTAAAGGCGGGACGCGCGCGTTCTCGACAGACGTGTGTTGTTCGCGGGAAGAACCGGTCACGTGTCCGTCGTCTCGGAGCTTGTAACAACAACGCTATCGATTATCCGGGGTCCGGCAGTCCGTTGAAAACAAGTGCATTTTCGTAAGACTGCGGCGGTTTGTTCTCCATCTATCCGTCCGTTCTATCTGTCTATTCGCTCCCCCTTCGCGTTCCTGGAGAAGCGAACTCTTAAGTAAACGGACGCTCTGCGACGGCACGTTCTCAGACTATCGTGTCTCGACTACGCAGAGACGCAACGGCGCCAGGGAGACGCACTCCTTCGATCGGATTCTTCGTCTCCATTTACGTCGCGAGAATTTCTCCGCCTCTTGTGCATCCCCTTACATATACGTAGCGATGCGAGAGCGGCTACGCGTACTTGAGCGCTGCACACGAAAAAAATTGTATTCTCACTTTAAGAATTTCTCACTTATTTTTAGAATACTCTGTTCTAAAGTAGGCGCCAAAAGGATCCTCTTTACCTTAAGATGGGAATCCTCTAAATATTAATATCGGATATTCCTAATTTATAAAAATGTAGAGGAAATGGGATTTATATTTTTACATTAGCAGAAAAAGGACACGGGCTAAGGAAGACCATAAAGAGAGCATAGATATAGTAAATAGATCTGTGGGTCCTGAACGATTAAATTCGGTTATTATACACGTTACTTACTCGAGAACATTTCTCTCAAGTCGCTCAAGTCTTTTTTTTTTCGAGCCACTTATTAATTTCTCATCCATTCTTCTAATAAACTAAAACCATTCAGTGACAAACACTGCATATATAAATATATTCGTTGCTGCAACAATATGATAATGCCAAATAAACGATCTGTATAAAAAAAAAATATACGACCGTTTGCTATTAATAAAGAATATATTTTTAGTTTTAGAGAATGTTCTAGAAACAATTAAGAATATCTGTTAAGAAGGATTTTATAGTATACGGTCTCTCATTAATCAGACCAAACCGTCTCATCGTTCTCTTAAATATTTTCATATAAAAAAACAAACGTAAATTTCAATCATTAAATCTTGGATGTTATATAAAGATCATTGAACAATTTGTTCGTTCGTCGTTTAAAAAAATCCAATGATTATTCTAGATTACAAAGATGTCGTATTATTCGATGAAGGCAATATTTTTCACGGCATAAAAATCGCAAAACATGATTTACATGTAGGAGGAACCGCGCTATACAGATTAGCAATTTGTATGGACATAACAGCTGGCACAGTTGTCCCTATTATTTGTGTCGTAGCGACACGCGATACGTAAACTATCATCGTCTGCTTTATCTATCTGGCCGGGTGCATTCCATCCGGCCGCGCATTATGCCGCGGTCTTCTCTTGGAACGGCGGTTTTAGTCGTCAGCGGGACCAACCTGAGACCGACCCGGCCTGCATTCGCAGGTACCCGGGATCCGTGTATTCATATCTTATATACATACTTGCGTAGCCGGAACTCGCGCCTCTTCTCGGAACTTAACCGGCGCCGTTCTGCTGGCAGCGCGGTTTGCTTGGGAGCACGCTCGACCGGAGATCGGGTATCTAATAACGCGATGCCTGTGGGGCCTTTTCTCCCTCTTTGCCCTCATTCATCCTCCCGTTTCGCTTTCCTCTTCGCCTGTCGTACGCGCGATAGTGTTGATCGCACGCTTTCCAACTTAGCGCCTAATCTGTTTCGCGAACGGTTACATAATCCTTAAAAAAATTTTTTTTTCAAATTACGTTTTTACGCCGAGAAAAAAAAATTAGGTTGTTTTACTCAAGTTTGTGAAAAATAAATTTTCAAATTTATAAGTATCCTTAAAAAAACTTGAGATAATTAAAGCTCAAGACTCTGTTGTTCTCAAGATGTGAGAGTTTGAAGGTTTAAGAATCTTGAAATATTTTTCAAGAATTTAAAAAACGATCTTAAAATTGAAAAATTAAATAGAAATCGTAGAAATTTTGTTAAGCGAAAAGAGAAAGAAAGGTTTTTTATCGTTTGATTTTTGACAGAATTAACATTTTGCCTGCACTATATCTATATGTGCGCAAGTAAAATAAATATTTTTTTTTATTTCGTTTATAAGAAGCAATAAAATGTCGTGAAACATTTCTTTGCGGTAGTTGAAGTTCATTCACGTATGCGCGCGCACACACACAAGAGCACATACAATTAAATATGAATAATTTGACACAATTTATTTGACACAATTTATATTAGAGAAGAAAATTCAATTTCCTTATAGAGATGTTACCGGCTTTCTTTCCACGTACGTGCAATTTGCCTGTTATACTTTTTACTTAGCATTATTAGCATTTTATTTACGTCCTATTGCATGTGCGCGTCTTAACAAACACATAATAAGAGTATATCTTTTTCGCAAAGGGCAAGACAGATTGAAAAATAGAGGAAGAGAAGGTTATCAATATATGCGTTATAAAAAAAAACATGATTAGTGCACACAAAGAATTTCTTTCATATTGTTCATATTATATGATTCTATAATCTTGGATAAAATTAAAAACTGCGACATTAAAAATTATCGACTGTAGCGCTCTTCGCCTACATATAATGCTGAATTTCTCGAAAAGTCACTGTCTCCGAGGCCGTTGAAGATTGCCCGACGAAATGTGCACGATTCGCCTGTTAAAGTTCGCGTATATAAAACGAGCGAGTCGGTAAATTATATCGAGAAGCGTTAAGGTAGGTCGCATATCCGACGCATGTAAAATCATGGGGGAGAGAGTTAGAGGCGCAGACAGTGGACGAGACGGGCCAGTGAAGTTGCGAGTGCCAAGTGAAATATGCATGGATATTTTATACACGCATACACACACACACACACACACGTGAACACACATGGACTCACGTCTATACGGCGCGCGAGTCTGCTTCCAGGCGCTGTAAATTTTATCGCCTGGATAAGAGCGGACTCGTAGACGGTGTGGTCGTAAAGATACTTTACTGTATATTTACATCCCGATGTAATACGTTACGCGGCTTAATATTACCCGTTAAGTGAATCGAAATAGTTGGATTACTTTACCCGATCAGAGAGCGATGCCGTGTAAAGGGTAGCGAATATGTCGATTTCTCGGTCTCTTATCGATATCGCGTCAATTCTCTTTCGCGGGTAGCAACAATATTCGCAAACACTTTAGAATTAAAATACACGATTTAAAGTTGCCGGGATATAGAACATTGATCCGTCAGCATCATTTTTGGTAAAATTTTGTGTGCGTATGAATCAAACATATATACATATTTCCCTGTCTTGTATAATTTTAAGATAAAATGTTACATATATATATATATATATATAATTAATATAATTAATAATAAATACAGTTGTTTTAAATTTCAATTATTTTCGAAAATAATTGAAATTTAAAACAACTATATTTATTATTAATTAATTACTAAAAATTAAAAGTTTTGCATTAAACATTGTATTAAATATTATGATTCGAGATAATTAATAAGATTTATTAGTTGTAAGTTTTCTGCTCTCTTATTACGCGATATTGTTCCGCTACTTTCTATATATTTAATTAAACGGAGACAGACTCTAGATTTTCTAATAGGGGTCGGTCACCCGCAATAATAAAAACAGTAGCCCCCGAGACGCGTTTCCTCTCTCCTACGTCCATTATACGTTCCATCCTTCCCCTACCTTCGGATTGTAAATATATCCTCGTATATACGAGCAGCGTCCACGTTTCACGTTGATAGCGATGAACGGAAATACAATTATCGGTGGGGAATAAAACGCCGCGGATCGATGACGGGATTCGCGAAAGCGCCGGAGGATCGGACGGACTAGAATATGTAACGCGATTGCGACGAGGATGAGTTTGTCGGGCGGGTTGGATGGAAATCGCAATGTGTGCACCCGCGGGACGCTCCGGAACGCGAAGCGTTCGATTAGCCATTTGATTACGTAATTCGCGCGGCCTGACGTAGCTGACGACACCAGACGCGATGGAGGGGGGAGAGGGGGGGGGGGGTAATCTGCCAGTTTTTGACTCTCTCGCCCTCCTCGACGGACAACTCCGCGTAAATCTTTCAACGCGTTTTGAAATTTAGCGCGACCGATCGAAACTCGATGACGCCGCAACATTTCGCTTCGAATCGTGATAATGCGAATTCGCTGCCACGTGGTTTTCACGCGAGAATTTGACAGCGGGAAATCTCGCGCATACTCGGTAACTTTATTTAAGCGTATAAAACATTCATATCTGTATCCAACGTTTCCAAAGGTGTGAGCTTGAAATCGTGACACGCCGCCTGTTTTTTAAATTATATATTCTTAAATTTATTCTACTTATGATACAAGAAAATTTAGTTAACTACAATCAGCATTAAAAATAGCGTCGATATAATTGAATGGATGTTTATTCACTATTTTAATGATAATGAACGTGATGGAGTTTTTTCATCTCCATAATAGACGTGTTTACAATAAATATGATAAATATGTTTACAATAAATACAAACCTCTTAATAAATTCGCTCCATCGAGTTAGGAGAAAATAGAGGAAAACGGGAATACACGCGGCTTAGTCCTTTGGTTTCGTTTGCAAAAAAAATGAAGAACGACCGCGACGCTAATCCCGACTTCGAAACCATGCCTGTCGACGAGAAGCGAATTTACGATTTCCCACTTGGTTCGTCGGGACGTGTGCGTGGTGTCTCTCGAAAATGCAAGCCCGCAGGCAGGCAGGTAGGCAGGCAGGCAGCGAGGGGAATATCGGACTGGGCCGCATTCCCGAAAAGCATTTGGCGACGTCGGAGAGAGCGGCTCGATATTCGGGGTGCGGTTCCTAGGTCCGTAGGTCCTGGGTTTGCGTGAGCAAGGGAGTAAAGCATGGGCAGAGCGTGTGTGAGAGAGAAAGAGAGAGAACGGAGCAGAGCGGCCAAGAGAGAAACGAGGAATAGTGAAGGGACCAAGAGAGGGTAGAGGGGAGAGCAAGATAGGAAAAGAGAACAGGAAACGTGTGAGAGAAAGAGAGAGAGAGGCGGGGAGAGAGGAGAGACGGCGAGGCGACCGTTGGAAAGAGTAGATACGTGCGTGTTACTTGGTACGCTAGATATACGTGCGTGCAGGGAGAGACACGTGTGCGTACGTGCATGTGTACGTGCGTGCGTGTATGCGGTATGTCGTAACCAGTGGAGAAGAGGGTCGAAGAGGCAGCGTGGCAAGAGAGGACCGTGAGAGGGCGGAGGACGAGGCGGCGAAGAGCGACGGGTGGAAGGCAAGGGGGTGGCAGTCGGTCGGTCGGTAGAGGGTGGCTCGGAGTGGGTGGGCGAGGCGGGTGAGGCGGATTGCACGCGTTGTGCAGTGCGGTTAACGGCGTGTGCGTTGCGCCGACGGCCAACGACGCTGCTTTTCGAAAAGGGTAGAGTGGGCGGAGAGGCTGAAGGGCGAAGGGTGAAACGGGAAAAGGTGGAGGGTTGTGGGTGGCGGCACCGCACCAACGGTAGCAGCTATACCAGAAGCACCAGCGTCAGCGTCAGCAGCACGACGTGAAAGCACGGAGGACGAAACTCGCGAGAAGGAGCGACTGAGAGAGGGACAGGAAAAGAGGGACACGGAGAAGGAGAGACAGAGAGGAGGACAGGAAGAGAGAGACAGAGAGAGAGAGAGAGAGAGAGAGAGAAGGAGAGGGAGAGGGATAGAGACAGAGAGACCACCGAACGAGTAAGATAGGACGTCGGCGGAAGAGAAGAGCAGAGAGAAGAGAAGAGAAGAGAAGAGAGAAGGAAGGAAGGAAGGAAGGACGCGGGCGTCTCGGCGTTCTGGCAGACGAACGCATCGATCCCAGGCGGGTCAAGCACGGAATCTGTCTCTGTCTCCCTCTTTCTCTTTCGATCTTCGCCCACGCCTCCGCGCGTCTCGCGCGTCGCAGCCTGGCTCTTCCTATTTCTCTTTCGCCCTCCCCGCGCGCACAGCCCTCTCCTCATCACTCTCCATGGGCCACCCCCCCCCTCTCCCCCTCGCCGCTCTGCACTCTTCTCGCCACCGAGAACTGCGGCCCACCGCCTTCTTCCTCATCCACCCTTCTCGAACCCTCTCCCTCCTCCTCCCTCCCTCGCCCCCCTTCAAGCCGCCCTTCTCGCCGTTACTACGCGCTCGCCCCCGCCAGACAAAGACAAATTACGCTGCATTTTCAGAACCCCAAAGAGCTCCAACGTCCTACACCACTTCCCATCTCCGCCCTCTCCTCGCACCACCCTCCGCCCTCGATCCTCGTCTACCTCCTTCCACGAAACTCGCCTCCTACGTCGCCCGACCATCCTCACGCCACTTTCCTCGTCTCTGCCCAGACCACCCCCGACCAACTCCCTGGCCTCCGAGACTCTCCGCTATGTAGGGCATCAAATGGGTGCTCAACCCCTACGCACTCTCCGGGAGAGAGCGTCTTGTACAAGAACGACGAGCTGTGGCTCTTACAACTCTCCCTCCTCCCCCCCCAACCTCGGCGCGCTCACCCCCCCGATCTGCCCCCCCCCCGTCTTCTTCTTGCTCTCGTCGACCGCCATCGAACGATGCATGCCGATTACGGATGATAATAATGGGACGTCACGAGAGACGTCAAAGTTGAGCGTTCTGGTGAAGCGGCAGTAACACAGACGCAGCCCCCGCATATTTCCCGTGGGAGGAAATTATCAAATGGAAAGGTCACCCTCTCCTGCAATAAGATGTACTTTTACGAGTACTGCACTTCTCCCCCCTCCCCTCCCCCCCCCGGCTTTATAAGCCGGACGCGTCCTTCATATCGGCATTTCGCGTCCGCTCCGATAGAGATCTTTCTCTTGAACTTTCTAAACACGCGTGAGCGAGGGGCGTCGCGAAAATAATATAGATCTAAGTCACGTAAAACTGAGTTCGTACCGGCAGCTTCGCAAGAAGTTGTGCAAATCTAGAGAACGCGAAAAGAGAGAGAAGAGGTTTTCTTATAGAATATATTATTTAATATTAAAATTTTTGTAAAATATATTTTTTATAATATATACATATATTATAAAAAATATATTTTTTAAAAATTTTATATACATACATAAAATTCTATTTTTGTCAAAAATATAAACAGTCTATCTAAATATAAACTTAGCTAGTTTAATCTGCCGTTCAAAAATTTTATTATTAAATAATATATTCTATAAAAAAAAAAACTTTTTTCTCTTATATATATATATATATATATATATATATATATATAATTAAGAAATAGTTAATTAAGTAAAGAGAGAAAGAGAGAGGGAGAGAAAGAGAGAGAGAGGTCATAGACAACTTTTAGTGCGCAATTGATTAGCTGAATGATTGAAGATCGAGAGTTATCTTTGCGATCGCGTAATGTCCATGACACGACGTTGCGGTTCTCTTCTTTTCATCGGGCACAAGTTCCGTGATTAACATAGCAGATGCAGTTCTCGCGAGTTTGCGCGGCGATTAATCTTCTTCCGCACGTAGTTGGCAAAGATAAAACTTTCGACCAAGTTACTCGCTGAGAACCGCTGAAGAGCTAGATCAATTACAGAGGAGGCCACCCTCGATCCTTGGCAATATTTTATCGCCCGCTAATCATCCCGCGTATATTCTGTTGTTTGCATTTTGCCCCGCTTATTTTATAAAAGTGTATATACGTATTCAATTATATACTCCCGCTCGTCATGGCGGATCGATCTCTCGTAAGTTCTCAACACGCGTGGAATCCACGTGGAAGCCGAGCGTCCGTTTGAGTGAGTTACGGTAGAGCAGCTCAACCATTATTATCGGCGGCTGAGAAAATTTCTGCAGGAAATATGGCGGAGAGAGAGAGAGAGAGAGAGAGAGAGGCTCGTCTTCGCTCCTTTTTTTTATTTTTTTTATTTTTTTTTATTTTTCCCAACCGCGGCTTCCGCCGCGAAACTTTGCACTCTGTGCATACTGATAATGCTTAAAGAGCACGCTACCGGGCACGCGATTAAGGAAGTTGGATGGTCCCTCGTGGGAAGGACCGCGGTGTTTCTGGCAGAAAAATTTCAGTAATGAAAGCCAAGAAAAAGCGGGTCGAAGTGTGTTAATTAAACATTCCTGGCGGGAGCAAAGAGCAGGTTGGCGGAAGCGGTTGGTCAGGAGCGCCCCGCCGAGACACGAGGGATGCTTGTAAAGCATCATTTTGTAAACAAAAACGACGTAAACTGCGGCGGAAATGCATTTAAGCATTCGCGGGAAAAGTATTGGATAATTTGAATATATCTTCGCTCCTTGATATGATTTCTTATTTTTATATATTTAAATAATTAAGAAAGTAACACTATAAAGCATAATAATGCAATAAAATTTTTCATTAATGCTATTTTACAGCGATATTTATTAATATATCACGATGTTATCTGTACAATTTAATTTTTATTTATTTTTGATAAATCATATCAAAAATAAATAAAATTAATGAAAATTTTTCTGCATTATTCTGCTTTATAGTGTTATTTTCTTAATTATTTAATTACTAAATTAGTCTATATTAGTTTAACAAATATTCATAATTAGTGGAATAATTAAATTAAGAAATGCAATGAGAGAGATAATTTAGATTTTCTAAAAGATACATATAATTTTTAAATCCAATTATCTATGATTGCTATCATTCTCGATTGATATTGATGCACAAAATGTCGTATTTAACCCTTCTATCAATGCATAATATTTCACCTTTCCATCAATATATAACCCGGATACCAACTGCGTATTTTTTGCAGACACATTGCACTGCGACAATTTCTTTATAGCAGCTGCCGGGCATCAAACATATTTTCCTGTTATATCTTAGAAGGTTTCCGAATACAAAGGCCCTTTGTATTTTGTTTCGGGCGGAGAAAAGTTCATCTTTAACATTTAAAGTCGCTTCTCGGGTACCCGTTCATCGACCGAAGAATCAATCCCGCCGATTTTTGCCATCGATATAAACGCGATGACGTCGAGCACCTTGAGTTACGAGAGCGAGCGAGCGTAATTCCTTAATGATCCTGTTCTAATCGCATTGTCACCTGCGGCAAATACCGAGTTACGTTATTAGGAACGATACGCTTACGGGCAACTGTTTGCCTCGCGGAAACTTGCTCCTCTAACTAGTTTGGAAGGTGCCACCGGAGGATAGTAATCGTTGATCCGCACGGGATAGCAGCATCCGCGTCAGGGCATACTGGGAAAAATTCCCGCCGCTCTCGTACTAATCACAACTGTCGCTGGAAGCGTCGCATTCATCCGCTGCTATGAATCTACGCGTTATTTTGATGGCGAAACACATCCGAAACGCCGGCGCGCACCGGCGTTTATAAATAAACGACACCGTGGAGAGATGTCGGTCGGAATTATATTTTTTTAGCCGGTAGAATCATGAAAATTTGTTTCAAACATGGACGAGCCTCTCGCGGACGAGATCGATGTTAATAACTATATCATTAGTTTTACCTTTGTCGAAATTGATTTATTTCGGCTTAGAGATTAATTAAACTCGAAATTTAATATTTATTTTGTCTGATATATATTGTAAAAAATTATTATTATTCAACAGTTGGCTATTTAATTCTTATACTTTGCGCGGAATCTGTATAAGAGATACGAAAGAGAAAATCTGATGCGATTTCGCAAGAATTATATAAATATTTTATATTTATATCGCTTTTATAATTGCGTCTAAGACTACATGTTAAATTTTAATTTGACACTTAATAAAATTGCATTGGAATGAGAAATTATATCATCCACAAATTAGAAGTAATAATTTCATCTGTGTGGAAATGTTTTGCGATCGTAACCCCGTTCGAGGCATTGAATATAGATCCTGCTTTCACATCCCATAACCGAAGAAAGCATTAAGATTTTGCGCGGATTGGTCTGGGTTGGGGACTGCTGCGGGAAATGTGGACGACATCA
>OZ020546.1:9905298-10056483 GCA_963971435.1 Lasius platythorax
TGGCAGGTCGAGGGTGGCCAAAGGAGTAACGGCAAGCAGCAGCAGCGGTAGTAGTAGTAGTAGTAGTAGCAGCAGCAGCAGTAGTAGTAATAGTAGTAAGAGGTGGAGAAGGAAGAGAGGACGGAGAGCACAGGAGGCGGTAGAGAAAGAGAAGGAGAAGGAGGAAGTGGAGAAGCGAAGGAGCACAGGAGGAGAAGAGGGCAGTCGGTTGAGACGCAGGAGGTGCAGGCGAAGGAGAGCGAGTCCGGTGGGTTGGGGTTGGGTTGGTTTGCACCAGCACCACACCACACCAAGAGCACCGACATGGTTCCAAGCGAAGGAGAGGATGGGGTAGGATGGCCGGGCCTCTGCTCGCTCGATAGAGGCGCGTCCCGTCGTCCCATGATTGGAAACCAAATCGCCGCACATCCATCCCCCTCCTCATGCCACCGCTGCCGCTGCCTCACCCTTCGCTTCCGCGATTCTCCACCACCACCCCGTCCACCCCCGGGAATCCCCCGGCCGCCAACCATTCACCCTTACTCTCGGCCTTCGCAACCCTATCCAGAGCTTACTCCCTCAGAGAGAACGAGTCTCTCTATCTCTCTCTCTCTCTCTCGTTCTCTGTTTCTCTCGTTTTCTGCAACTCTCTTCAGCTCTCCAGCTGTCTCTCTCCTCTCTCTCTCTCTCTCTCTCTCTCGCTCCTTCTCGTCGGTTTAACTTCGGCTTCCTTCCTTTTTCCTCCGACAACTGGCGCTTCCACATCCACATCGTCGACGTCCACATCCACCGCTCTGCTGCTTGCCGCCCGCCGCCCACCTCCCTCAGGGACGCTAATGTCGAGCTAAGTCCTTAAAACCCCTCAGCCGGAGGCCGGCGAGCCCGCAGACCGGAATGGCCTCCATAAGTAACCGGGTTTACACACCCCAAGACCCTATTTCTCACCGTGGAAAAACTGCAGTCGGCTCCGTTGCAAACGCTCTTCGCCCTCCTCCTCCTCCTCCTCCTCCTCCTCCTCCTCCTCCTCTTTCCACCCCGCCCTATCGCGTAGCCCCGAACATCCCGTGCTTAGTTCGTCGATGTTGGATTGCAACTTCCGCCGGATGGTCCCGGCGTATCGACGGCTCTTGAGGAAGATTAGGAAGATGAGCCCCGTGAAAAACGCGCTGGATCTTCCCTCCGGAGTACTCAGACGGAAGTTGCAGCGGATAATTTCCAAGCGGACTCTTGGAAACGTATGCAACTCTTGTCAGTCCCGCGTTCGACACTTTTTCCGGTTGTGATTTATCGCGTTTTGTTTTTAACGCCGTATTTATATTCATTTTTTTCTACAGGAAAAAAATTATACATATATTATATATATGCGTTTTGTGTGTATACAAAATTGGGGTTCCATTAAAAAAAAAACTAGGTTGACCTTTAAATGACCTTGAAAACCGCCACCCAAGGGTAATTCTAGGTCACGATATTATATACATATATATATATATATAAAATATAAGTATCTAAATTAATGTCAAAAGAGAAGATGTACAATAATTTTCTCTGGAACCGCGCGCGCATCATTTCAATTTACAACGCGTCGCTTGATTTCCGATTAATTAGCGGCAATCGGTGATCAATTGGAAAGAAACGTATATGGTAATGGAAGTCGACGGGGCGACGGGGTTGTTACAACGTTGTATATGGTAATGGGTCGGACTTAATGGCTGGATGGTAAATGGGACGACGCGGCGTGCCGCTGCGCGCGAGCGGGATATTTCTAACGCGAATATCGAGGGTGCAAGTGCTCTGTCCCACCTCGCGGCGAAACTTTGCCACGGTGACGCCGTGGCGTACTTTCACTTTTGCTCGTAATGTTTATGCAGAACAGCGAGGAAACTTTCTTGAGGCGGCGGAGAGGTGTGTGCGCGCTGGAGGTATAACCTGCCGCTCGCCGATGTTGTATGCACGCGGGAGGGGGTGTGGGCGGGGGGGGTGAAGGGGGGCGAAGGGGGGAGGGAAAACGCGCAAGAGAGCGACGATGTAGTATGTATGTATATGGAGTGCGCGAAAGTTTGAATCGAATATCCGTGACGCAGGTGAGATATTAAAATTGACGAGTGACGAACAACTATCGGCGAGTCTTCCACCGCTTTTCCGATAGTTTTGTCAGCCGCGGAATTCTTGCTCGACTCACTACTAACTGCGGAGATTTTTCGCGGAGAAAATAAGGACAAAAATTGCGAGAGCGCCGTTAACGCGATGGATACATTTTATTGTCGATGCGTCAATTTATCGCCGGATCATCGTGCCTCGCGCGAAGGGGGTGAATTTCTGAAAGCGTTCGAGTAATTAAAACTTCATTAAGGAATTACGTTAAAGACGCGTAAATTGTTCTATTTTACTTTCGGCGAAAAATACTGTAATGAGCCGCGAAGCATATTTATGATTGCGCTTCCTCCCGAAGCGTTAATTATTTCCGATACTTAAGCGCGGATTAGCCCCGCTTGATTTCTTTTCTATGCAACGAGGATGGATGGTGAAAGATGTAGGCGACATCAAAAAAAGACATATAATATATTAAAAGCAAGTCGAGAGAGATAATTTATTAAAATTTTTATCGCATTTATCACGTACATTATTTACTTGCAACGAAAGAGATTTAAAAACCACGTGTTCCTTAAAGATTCTCAGCTAATTCTCTGAAAAATTAAATGCATAATATATATGCGACGTAAGATTTCTCTCGTTGCATCACGCGACAAAAATCAATCTTCGTTTTATCGAATTTCGAGAAATGATTTTCAAGTACTTGTTTGATATTATCAATGTCATTTTATAAATACGAATAGTATATGCGCTTTCGTTTATATTCGATCGTCCCTTCACATTTATGCGACATCATTCGAAGGGGATTCTCTTTAAGGAGACACGATACCAATATGTCCGTCGTCGTTAGTGACGTTGCCGGATGAGCGAGCAGCCAGAGAGAAACCTCCTTCTCCCCCCTCTCCTCCCCCCACCCTCTCGACGACGATGAAGACGACGACGACGACGACGACGACGACGAAGCTGAATGCCCAGAGGCCCGAAGGATATGAGAGTCGCTCAGGCCGCAGGATTCTGCGGGGGGTGGTCGGGAAACTACCACACGACGGAACGCGTCTACCTTCGGCAAAGTGTATTGACAGCTGCAGCTACGCGGCCAACACACAGCCAAGCAAGATGACGACGACGACGACGACGACGACGACGACGTCCCTTCTCTCTTCTCTCCTTGGCCGAGCGAATCTTCTCTGCGCGCTCGAATCTCGGATACGCGCGCGTGCGTGACTCTGTATATGTGTGAACATGCACTTATACACACACACACACACACACATATATGTCGCTCTCTCGTCTGGGTAGGTAGGTCGAACTTGGGCTCACGGAGTGGAATTACGTCACGCTACGCTGGAGGATAGGGCACGGCAAAGTGGAGATAGGACGGGTCAAGACGCCCGCTATCGTCTCGGATGGCTTCGGAAGGGTTAAAGCGCTGTCGTGACCTCCTTCCTGCCTGCCTTCCCCGCCTGTCGAGCGGAAACTTTGTCTCGGAGCGCCGAAGGGGCGAATACGAAGGAAGGCGAAGCCCGATAAATTAGTTCGCGCGAAGAGCGATCTCTCTCTCTCTCTCTCTCTTACTCGCGTACGGTTTTTTTTTCCTCTTTTTTTTCAACCGAGCTTTTCCCTGGTCGCCATTCTCTCTCCGCTTTCCCCTATTTATATTCTTCCAGCTTGATCGCCGGCGCATTCGCGAAAGTATTTGTACGTCACAGATTCCTCGATAACGATCTTTAATAAGTCCGATAATCGACCACGTTGTGGCGCGCCATAGAGTTGCCGCGTCTAATTAAAGTTAACGAATTCCTCTCGGCATCAAATATCTACTGGTCGGTTCAACCTCCGCTCCGCGATTAATTGCCCCGAATTACAGCGAAAGATTTTTCGCGGTTGTTTGCGTCTATCGGATTAGCATCGGTCTGATCGCTTAGTATTTAACCCGCAAATGGAGTTTGCGGCTCGGAGTTTTCATTAAAAAAAATAAATAAAATAAATAAAGTTTGTATGAATTTTTTTTTTTTTTTTAATTACATCCTCTATAGAACATGGAATGAGAGCGTGAATCTCTCATTCCCTCTTAATTTACGTTCTTATCGGTTTCTATATTGGTTTTTAAAAAGTCTCTGTGTGAGTAGTTATGCAACATCGAGATTTTTTGCAATATATTAAAATAATGTTTATTCTCAATTCCTTTTTTTTTTTGCATTAGCAGAAAATAATTCTTGATATATTTCTTCACTGTAATTATTGATCCGGATCTCCTCTACGGATGACAAGTTTTTATTCGTTGTCCAGGCGGAAGTGATTGTTATTAGAAATAAATGTCTCATTTAATTATATATGTATATTAAATATATATATATATATATATATATATATATTAATTATATTTAAATTATATACATATATTATATATATTTTATATATTTAATTATATATATTAATTATATTTAAATATAGGGAATTTTTGTTTAAACACGGTAAAGATCGCGATTCCACAGATGAATACCATCAACTTTCTCAACAATAAACAGTAACGCGGCACTTTAATGGGACGCTAAAGGAAGAGAGAGAAGGAGCAGGAGTTGGAGGGTGAACGAGAGGTTGGGTCGCGACAAAAGTGTGTTTCTGTGGCACGAGGGGCGACATTTCGTCGCCCCTTTAGCCCGCCCAACGTCAGCCAGTGAGGCAGGTTAGGGTCTCTGTCTGGTAGGGCGCTGGGACGAGTCTGAGTTGGAGTATAGAGGGTTTTACGACCCTCGACTCTCGCGTCGAGGTGGATGGGGTGACCCCCTTTGACTGGCTTCCTCCCTCCTCCTCCTCCTCCCTCCGTCCAACTCGGCACCGCGTGTTCCGTTGAGGTAGATCATGTCGGTCTCCATTATTATATCACGCGGTTGATGTAAATCGCTGCGCGCGGAGAGAGGGAAGTTGAAGACTAGTAACATGTCGCGAGAGAGTAAGAAGAGCTTGAAGTAGCGATCACGGCCGATTCGCTCGAAGAGACTCTCGTACTCTCGTTATCTGCAAATCTCATTTCAGATGTAAGAGATTCACTTCACATAGAAGGACGTTAGATGGCATTCACAAATTTTTTATTGTTCATAACATTTTTACTTTCTTTTTGCGCTCTCTCTCTCTCTCTCTCTCTCTCTCGTAGAGGTAAAAATTTACAGTATTTATTATTAAGAACAGGGTGTATACTCCCTGGAAAAACCGGGAAAACCTGGGATTGTCAGGGATTTTTGTTTTACCTTGAAAAATCCGGGAATTCTCATGGAATTTTATATAGACTCAGGGAATTTTTTCAAAAAGTGTGTCTTTGATAATTTTATTGACGATGTCTTTTTAGTGTCAAGGTCTTATGGAAGTTTCATAGAAAATTGTTCAATTTTTTAATAATATTTAAATAAATTAGTACTCCTTAAGACGTTTATAATAAATTATTTTTTGTTTTATATTTTTATTTGATATTTTTCCATATATCTTTAGCGTTTAGATATATTGATATATTGCACTTTGTTATTGTCCCAATTTTACGATTAATAAATCAATATTAAATGCTAGAAAAACTGCATTTTTGATAACTTTCTTTGTAATCGTATAAATAGAAAACATTAGAAAGCGCATACAATAAAGAAACTTATTTTAAAAAGCTGCATTTAAAAATTTTCGGATTTTACCTGGAATTTTAAACAAAAATACCTAGAAGATCAGGGAATTCTCAGGGAATTCTCAGGGAATTTTTTTACAAGATTTGAGTAGACACCCTGAAGAATGTATTATAGCCAAGTTTGGCTATCTATTCTCGCTATGTTATTGACACATTAATGGATTACTGATTATTCTCCGTCCACTGCAAGCATTTTGCGAAAAAGGTTAAAAGCGACAGGTAAAACGTGACTCGAGTACAATAATTCGGCTCTCGCCGAAAAGATAATCGAGAAAATCGTCTTACGACCCTCCGCGTCAGAGTTCCCGGGTTCTCTGTGTTTCGTAACCACCCACCCTTCTTTCTCCCTCGACTTCGCCGTATTATTGAGGTAGGTTACGTCGACCCCGTTATTACATTACGCGGCTGCCACGTGGGCGCGATAAAACGAGCAACGGCCAGGGGGTTGGGGAGGGTGAAAGGTGGGGGTGAATTGAGACTGCTGGCAGTAAGAGTACACGCATTTTGCCGCGCGAGAAGTTATCGAAAAATATTAGCACTCTGCCCACCGAATTTTCACTTGGTTACTTTCGTCCGTTCGATATTACGTCAACGAAAATTTCAGCGCATCGCGAATTTTAATATTAATAAAATTCCTCATTTCAATATTGCGCGAAAATTTACACTTGATTTTACATAAAATAATAACATTCTCTAATTAATTAGTCATACCCGAGTGATTTGCGACTCGTTTATTTTATTTAACCTGAAATCTCGTCGTGTAAGTTTTTAGGATGAAATAATGTCTCACTAGTTCTGTCAGAAATGTCTCGAGTGTTTAAAGTAATTCAGAATGCATGGCTATCTCAATATAATATTAAAAAAAAAAAAAATAATCCTCTTTATTCTACTTAGAAATTACATTTTCAGTTCTCAGAGACTTGTCTAAAAAACCGATCTTTTAATTGCTTATTAAATCCAGGAGATATTAATTTAACATGTGTTTTCAAGGTGTATTTTCGAATTTTTTTTTTTTTTAATAACCAGATTATAGATTCTGAAATCGGAGAATATGATTGTCTTGTTCTTCCTCGTTGAACGAGGCACATTGGCATTATTACATCATTCATCTGTCACGAGGGGTGCGGTAAACCTCGTTTCAAAACGAACGCGAAGACCACTCAATGATGACGCGATGATGGGCGGTCAGTTCGCGGGACACTTGACGACTCACCAGTGTCACTCGTATACGCTGAAAATGCGCACGCTCTATCTCTGCAGTTTACGTCGATTATGGGTGATTATGATTAGCGATGGGATTAAGTATCTTACAAGTAGGTTCGAATTTGTGTGCATGGCTTCGAACTCTCCATGATTATATCGGGAAAAAAAAAAAAAAAAAAAAAAAAAAAGATAGGTTCGTCGAACCCTCTATAAGTACCTCGAAAAACAAGAGCAGTACTTCCAAATACATTCGAACCTTGATCAAGTATGTTCGAATATTTTATGAGTACTTATGAAAAATTGTGGGGGTAGATGAATGAGTGTGTGGGGATGAGAAGTGTGCGTGTGCAAGTGTGAATGTGTAGCAAGTATTGCAAATAGTCTTTTCTTTTTTATTTTAGAGTTTGAGTACTACTTGCAAAAGATTCGATTCTTTATAAGTACTATTTCGAACCTTGCAGGTACTCGATCTAAAATTCGAATATAACTGTTCTAGATTCGATTACTTGGCAAGTACAATATATGAAATATTATTTCTCATGAGTATTATTCGAATCCTAGAAAATGAAACTTGATTATTGGATTCGACTCGGATTTTTAAGTACATACTCTAATTATGATCAAGGAGGTCTTTCTTATAGGATGATGAAATAATCATGATTCTCTAAAACGTTAATAAACTCACTTGCAAACATTTTTTTGTGAGATTGTGTGTTTACATAAACTTCTCGTCAATATTATATTCAATATATCTTTATATAATTTATATCGATCTGTCTCAACAAAAAAGGATATGTATATAGATGACAATATAATCGCAATATTATTTCTTTTCACACATAAAAACACACAATCGGCAAGAATGTGAGAAAAATGATATTCTTTTATGATTCTTAATATCCTTGCTATATTAATACTATTACAATATAATATTATATATATTATATATTAATATCACAATACAATATTCTTCATAATATTCTATTTTCTTTTATGTAATATTTTGATGTATCAATTATTATATTAATGACGACACACGCACAAACCTTCGCATACATCGTCTAAATTTATTTTTAAAAAATGCGAGACACCTCTAGCCAGAGAATCAAATTTTGTGGGATCTCTTCTCTGATGTGCCAGGTTTCTAGGACGCGACCTTGAACGCACAGAGGCGCGCGTTAACGTTTTTCGCGTGTCCTCCGCAAATGTTATGCAGGTAAATAGCCGGAGAACGGGGTGGAAGGGTGGAAGGGAGGGAGATAGAGCGGGGGCGGCAGAGAGGATGAGATAAAAGCGCACGAAGCTGAGTGCGGAAAACACTCTTGTTGGTAACCAGGCGTGGAACAACGAATTCCGATGCGGAGTGATACACGCCTCTGGCCCGACGCCAGGGGTTTACGCTGCAAAATTGCGCCCTCTTCCAACCCTCGCGAACCTTCGGCACCCGTCCTCGGGATGCACATACGTGTGCATGCACACACGTAACATACACATCGCCATTCGCTTTCGCCACGTTCCATTTTCATTTCTCTTTCGTCGCGTCGCGTCGTGCCGTCTCCTCGATAATGCGTTTCGCCCGCGATTTCGCAATTTTGTCGTATCGTCCCGAAAACCGACGCCATATTCCACGTCACTTCGTACGATTGAAATTATTTGTTTCAATTTATTGATTATCGCCTTGGTCTCTCTCGATGATAATCGAATTAATTAGCTATCTTAATTAATATACGAGACACATTACATGAACGTACGTTAATGATGGAAATATTACGCCAAAACGAGTTAAGTAGCGGTTGTTGTTGCAAGCAGTTGTAAGTTTCTATGAATACGAGAAAGATTGATATCTCTCGAGTCGCTGGCCGACCGAGAAACTCGTTTGTGCACGTATATATATTTGCGTAGTCTTTCGTGTATTATTAATAGAGGAAGGGGCGGAGTAAAGCGATCCCACGTGGTCGTAAGCTTTTCCCCTCGCTTTTAAGTTCCCATGATGCGCTATATGCGGAGAGAGACTCTAACCCCATGTGCTGGCCCGCAAACGCCATTTTAAAAATGGCAGCTTCGAACGAGCGATATATATGCAATTGCGGTGATATCGATCAATCATATCTTTTATAACGAGCGATTTTCCCCCCAGTGACGGGAAAATCGATATATACGAGTCGCGTTCGGACCAAAGTCAGCAAATAAGTATCAAACGATTGCGATAAGTAGAGCACATTCTCGAGCCTATTTGCACAAAACGCGTGATTTATCATCAAGAAATATTTTATTGATAGATTATTTAACAAACGCGTGTAATTCTCATTTTTCCTATTTAATGTGTTTGAAATGTGAGAAAATATTTTGTAATGTAATGTGCTCATCGGCGCAACTCTTAACATATTAAATATGTTAATAATAAATTTATTAATTATATATATATTAATTATTTATATTATTTAATTATTTATTTATATAATTATATATATTATATTATAATTAAGTATATTAAATATGTTAATATAGTAAATTTATTAATTTTCTGTTAACATTAAATACTCACTGAACATTAACAAGATTTTGCTATTTATTATCGAAACTTATGAAACTTTGCACTTCAGCAAGCGTCATACTTTTATACAATCTTGCAGAGAGAAACGAATTAATTCATGCATGACACAATGAGCGGCGAGTGCTATTTTTTTTACTTGGCCCACTTTTTTTCTCGTCAAAATATTTTCGCTGTTACGTTAGCATTATCGAGGGAGATTAAGTTGCCGATACGAAGTAAGGGAGAAGGAGAGGTAGGTCGTGAAGGTAGAACGGGGATATGCTAATGCGAGAGAGAACCCTTTCCGCCCGCAATCCCCTCCGACCTTCATGACTTCGAAACAACACGCGTTCCTGACCCGCCGCTGTCACGACTTTAGAACAATGGCGTCGATATATATATACATGTCTCATTTATATACACGTATTCCTCGATACCTGACTACGCGCGGTTCCGTATATCCAGAGAGAAGACGAGAGGGAGAATGAAAACAAGAAAGAAAGAGAGAGAGAGAGAGATAGAGATCGGGGCGATAAAATCCTGGGAATGGAAATCAATTCGACGGAACGCGGATCAAGCATCGGCACGGCACGCCGAGACGATGCCGAAGAGCCCTTAATTGAAGGGCTTTCCGGAACGGAAACGCCATTATCCGATCATTGTAGAAACGAATATTGGCGACATTATCTATTCGAGAGAATATTTAATAAAATGACTATATATTACGTAAAATAGTACTTTGACACACGTATTTCACGTTTTCACTGGCTTATATATTTATTCAGGAAAATTATATTGTATTTTGGACACTGCGCAACACTTTAATATTAAATTTATCGTTATCGTTAGACAAAAATCTTTCACAGTTACTATACATTGAAAAAATTGTATTCTCGAAGTAAGAGGACTGTATACTATAAAATCCCTCTTAACAGATATTCTTAAGTGTTTCCAGAACATCCTCTAAAACTAAGAATATATTCTTTGTTAATAACAAACGGTCATGTTTTTTTATGTGGACCGTTCATTTGGCGTTATATGGTGTTGCAATTTACAATGCAATGCAGTGTTTGTCACTGAACGGTTTTAGTTTATTAGAAGAATGAATGAAATTAATAAGGCTCGAAAAAGAAGACTCGAGTGACTTAAGAGAAGTGTTCACGAGTAAATAACATGTAACCTAATTTAATCGTTCAGGACACTTAGATCTCGCGCTTCATATTCGGTCCATATGCATTATGTCTATGTTTTCTTTGTGGTCTTTAATAAATGGAAATTTTTTAAAGTGAGAATACAATTTTTTTCAGTGTAGAGAGAAAAGTGTCTTTCGTCGAGAATAATTAATCTTAAAATGAAAGCAGCGAAAAATTCTTAAACCCGCGTCACTTTTTGAGAGCTCATCAATTTCTTAACGCGCGAGAAAAGTAGGCGTAACGACTCGATGTTTCCGGGTCAGGAGCTGGGACGTGCGACCGGATTATTAAAAGTCAAGTGAGAAGGGTTTGGAGAGGAGGGGCGAGCCGTGGGGGTTGAAAACTTTTCGCCTTTACAGCCCTGAACGTTTCTCAAGGAACAAGTGACTCTCGAGCAAACTCGCTTCTTTCGTCGAACCGCTTTTTCTGAACTACTCATTCGACAGTTAACGAACCCCGAATACCGATGGTATTCCGTGCGAAACTTCCGGTTCGAATGTTATACGCTGACAGGTTGCGAACAAATCAAGTTTCGCCTCTGTTTCTCGTCCGATGACTTGCAATTTTACGTGACGTCGCTCCTTTTTGCTCGCTCATCGATGAATATTCATTGATTTCTTGAAAAATGATGTATTTTACACGATTATTTATTATTATTATTACCAGGATTCTACCATTGACATGCTTAGATCGATTTCGAGAATTTATCGCTCAGGACCATCCCGTTGTTGATATATCGCTTCACTTGGCCAAGGGAACAGTTCAGGCTCCGTTCCAAGACAGGCAAAAATGCATAAACAAAAGATGAGGCTGGAGGAAAGAGACTTCGGAATTGCGAGATAGAGAGCGGAGGCGCAAGAAAGAAATATGAAGAATGGAAAAGCCAAGGAACGGAGATTCGTTTCGTCGGGCGGAGAAAAAAGAAGAGAGAGAAAGAGAAAGAAAAAGAGAGAGAGAGAGAGAGAGAGAGAGAGAGAGAGGGGCTGAAGGGAATGGGATTTGCGAGTCTTGAAAGAAAACGCGCTTCTCTCTTGAAGGTAGAAAAGAGCAGAGCCGCAAGCGGATACGCGAAAACGGAAAGGAAAACGGAGCCGCGGGAGGAGGCACTCGGGAGATGGAAAACGCAAGAAAAGCGTTCGCGAAAAGCGTAACGTTCCTTCTCTTTTCCCCCCCCCCCCTTTCTCTTTCTCTCTCTTTCTCTCTCTCTCTTTTTGCTCCAGACAAATACTTAAGCGAAGGAGAGGCGTGTACGCAAAACCGTGCGCGGGTATGAAAAATGGAAACTCGACGCTGGAAAATCGCCGGTAGACATTAATGCAAACGGGTCGGGAAGATCGAGCTCTATCGAGATGTGCTATCGCGATCGACGCATCTCGGGCGCGGAAACGCGTTTTAACTACTCGCTGAGCATTCTCTTCTCCAGTTCCAAAAACTAGATTGACCTTTAAATGACCATGAAAAACGCCACTCAAGGACGATTCTAGGTCACGATATTACGTCCCCCCCTCGAAACCCTATCGCTTTTGTTTGATACATTTTTTCTAAAAACCCAAATATTTGCCTGTTAAAATTAAAATGAATCACCCTATACATATATATACATATATATGTCTGTGTGTGTGTGTGTGTGTGTGTAAAAGAGATGCTAAAAAGAGAAGAAAAAAAATTTTTCCATTTCTAGAGCTTGTTTTATTCGAACACAAAAAAATAAAAAAAAAAATAAACCACACAAAGATTTATATTTTGTCGCGTTAAGGGATCAATGACCGGGCTGTAATATGACATGTGTTACACGAACGAGTCCGTAACGTGAAAGAGAATTACGCGCGTGGCGTGTATCGTCGCAGCGGCAATTCAATCGGGCGGTGTATAGTAAGTTAAGTAGGCGGGGAAGAGGTCCCTCTCGCGCGCACGTACTCTCGGCGGAGGCGCGCGGGAGTTGGAAAATGGTCGGGCCGGGGTCCAGGGAGATATATAAGAGGGATAATTTATTAGGCCCGGAGGCGGCCGAGGCGTGCTTCTACGGAACAAGCCGGTGTACATATACACGACGAGCGCGTTAGCAGAGCGGGGCCGCCTCGATACGAACGCGCTGCCTGCTGCACCGAGCATCGTCGTGTGTTGGTGGTCGGGGAACGCGGCACCCGGGGGGTACGCGGGGGGGAGAAGGGAGGGGGGGGGGACCCGCACAGATCTCGTTACGTGCGAGAGTTCACGGGTCACGCGAGAATCGTGAACCTCCGGTACGGCAGAAACGGTCGAGAGGAGGCACCCGGGAGAGACACACGCGGCTCTAACGATAAGTTCGCGTAGCCCCCTTAACTCTGCATTAATAATCCTTAGGGACGCTCCCGTCTCCCCCTCCCCCCGTTTCTCGTCGACGATCTCCTCTTCTGGCCGGTATACTTCCTCGCCTCCAAATTTCGCTTTATATTATTTGTATTACTCCCCCCCTCTTTCTCCTCTTGACTCAATCTAACCTAATTAAAAACCTATTACAATTGTAATTGCAATTGTATATATTATTGTGACAAAAATATGAACAAAAAAAAAACAAAGATTTATTTTACATCGATCATTCGAGTCGATAAACTAATCAACGAATGACAAAATAAATTCGTGGCGCGATCGCGTTGTCAATCAACGAGAGAGTAACCAGAGAATGCGGCGACGCATCGGGACGAGTAACAAGGAGGGTTGAAGGGGGGGGGAGGAGTTAACGTTAAGGGTGAAAGCGTCAATATTTATGGAATCCGAGGTAATAATACAAAAAGCGGGGCAAATAAAATGGTCGTCACGCTGAACGAGCATTATCGTTCTCCAAATAGCACGACGACACGAAAGAGACGACAGAGTCGCGGTGATTAATTAACAAAAAAGCGATCGCGCTACATATGCGGTGATTGAAACCATCGGTCCGAGTGATCGGCAAACGCGCGGAATAGGCGTCAACGTTCGCGAAATTATGAGTAATAATACGAAACTCGGGGAATCGATCAATAAGCATTACCGTCGAGCGATAGCGATCGTTCAAGCGAGGTGCCTTAATTAATCAGTGACGGAATAATATGAAGTTGAGAGGAGAGAGAGAGAGAGAGAGAGAGCGACGAGTGGGCTATATTTGGCACTGTTTTCCTTGCTCATCGCTGCACAGCTATGTCTACATTTACGCTTTACAGTTTGAAAATCAAAAGCTCTTCAGCCACGAGACGCGGAATTATCACTCGATGTTGATGATGTTTATCGCGATTTCATAATTTCTCGCATACATGCAAGTGTTATTTATCGATTAAATTCCCTGCGGAAAAAAAGTATTAAATATTGGAATAAGTTTGTGTGAGGAATATTTTCGAGAAACTAGAATTCAAACGACAATAATTTGATAATCTTTACATAAAGGAAATATAATTAATAAATAGATTTTTTTTTTTAAATAAGAGAAGAGATAATAGGTGTTTTTGTAGTGCTAAGCACACTGTAGAATGATTGCAAATAATTATATGGTTTACCTTCAGAAGAGTAATGTTTTTATGTAATAAATTAATTAACATTTTGAATAATTTCTTTGTTAATATAAAACACAAATGTGTCATATTCCATTGTTTTCAGTGAGTAAAAATAATTTGTCGCTAAATACTAGTCGCTGCTGAATCGAGTAGTCGCAAGAGAGATACGAGACACGAGAGTATATGATCAGGAAACGTGTTTCAGCGCCCACATACGCGGAATCCGACTGTTCTCGACGGTGTATATAAGGAGTCTCAAAGCGCATCCACCTATAATCGGTGTTACCTAACCTTTCTCGCTGCAGTGATTTACGTGATCGCCTATCACTTTTACGAGCCCGAATGCTCTTTCGCGCGCGCGTTCTCTTTCCTCTCATCGATCGCGAGTGTTACGGAAAACAGTCGTTCCTGAACGCATGCATTTTCCATACGCGTATCTATCGTTTTAAATTTGATAAGGAAAGAGAGAATTTATAGTCTCTAAGATTACAAAAATTTCCAACAATTATAAAATATTAAAAGTGAAGAAGATTGTCTTAAATATTATATATATATATATATATATATATATATATATATATATATATATATATTAATTTGTATATTAAAAATTTATAATATAAATTTGTAAATTATAAATAAGTTTTTTTTATAAGAAATTTGAGGGGGGTGAATTATACCTATTTTCTCTGCGAAGAGTCACAATTTTACGGCGGAAATTGCTTGCCCCTCTCCCCCTTTTTTCACTTTTCTTACCTTCACTTGTCCAATATCACCGAATTATATGGATATTGATTGCTCGGTGTACTGACGAAACGAGGAACGATGAATCTTGGGGAAGAGATGTGCAGGAAATACGCGGACACGCGTATGGCAGCCGCGTGGTCAAGACAATCGTAAAATATTGCTGTAAATGCTGTCGTGAAAATTTTTTTACACACACACCTTCTATAGAGCGCGCGCGCATATAACGGCGCGCGAAACGAATTATGGATTTTCGGATTTATGGATTTGTGGAAGAACGCGCGCGCGGGCGAAACCGGCCGCTACGCGCGATTTATGGATCCTTCTCGCGGGTTCGAATGTCACGATACCATATGTATGGATGTAATACGCTTGTCACTTAACGGCCGCTAGATCTAGATTTATAGGCGGTCGTAGATCTTCAGACGTGCGAACGCACATTGGCGTTTCGGGGACTATAGAAAGATTGGGGGGGGGGAGGGGGGAGGGGGAGGAAAACCGCAGAGATTTTTAAAATCGTATGAACGGAAGATAAAAGCGAGTGAAAAACCCGCTTTGTTCACGGTGATATGCATCGTATCCAAGAGCTGCACGAACAAAATTTTCGGTTCTTTTCCGAAATTAGGAATTTAGAATCGATCAAACTATCGCGATGGATGAAGGATTTCTATGAATTCTGTGTTATTTTTTATTCATTATATAGAAGGTGGGGCATTTAAATTGAGACGCCTAAATATATAAATATATGGTGGAAAGATATTTTTTAAAATTGAAGATTTTATTTTCCAACTGCATAATCCGTATATGGATCCTTCATTTTTGGCGTCACTTGTTTAATTTAATCTTATATAGCACATTTTATAGCGTCAAACATGATCGTTAAAAATATACTGAAATTTATATCTATAATATAAAATATTTATATAATATATTAATTTTATTTTTACATATAATATATATATTTATTTTATTTATATAATATATAATTTATATATATATATAATTTATATAATATATATAATTTACATAATATTTATTTTATTTATGTAATATATAATTTATATAATATAAAGTTCTACACGAAGAGCTCTCTCTTATCCGTTTGATATCAGTGCGAAGTGACAACGTGAGATGAGAATCGTGTGTAACGTTAAACATGCGGCGAAAATCGTCTTGTTAGAGGAACCCGGGGAATCGACATGCTCGGGTTGACGTTGCACTGGCTATTACTGCCTCTAATGGTAGCAAAGCCCCGTCCGACTTATCTCCCACGCGTACCGCCATTCCTCACGATGATTCCGGAATTGGCGTGAATTGCCTATGCGTGCACCTGTCTGGCAATTCTCTTAGCGATCGCCGATGAGACCGTTCGTTCGCGGAAATTGCAAAGGAAAATCTCGTACAGCAATCTCGTAGTCGATAATAAGGATATTTAGTCGAAATATTGTATTATGCAATATTATAAGTTTATCGCTATATTTTTTTAAAGATTTTCAAGAGAGATTAATTATTTCAATTATTTACACATATAATATATTAATCTTGTATTTTTCACCCACCATGCTGAGTGATGAAAATGAAATTTTGGAATTTAATACTACGCTAAAGTGTATAAAACTGACGTCTTAAAGCAATGAAGGGTTGTAGCGTCAACTCAATGTTGCGTATACAATCACCGTCTATTTAATTCTAAATCATTTGTAATTAATTGTAGCAATGTATTTTAATTTTTCGCATTTCAAATATCACATCATGTCGGATGCTTTTCACGAAAATATCTCGATATTACGAGGTGTACACGAGTACCGACAGTGTACCAAAGTACGGCGTCTCCGGGAGAAGAGTATCGAGCGTAAGGGATGCGCATGAAGGGGGTCGAGTAGTGGGATTACTCGTTAGGCCGAGTCGGCGTAAACGTCGAACCGCTTTATTCGGCGTCGGTAACCAGACGAGGAGATAGCCTCCCTTGGCGTAAGAGCCGATGGAGGTGGTGGAGATGGCGTGGTAGGTGAAACGAGAAAGAGAGAGAGCGCGAGAGCGAGATAGACAGACAGATAGATAGATAGATAGATAGAGAGAGAGAGAGAGAGAGAGGGAGATGAAGAGGAAGACGTGTAGAGAGAACGAGAGGAGAACGGACGATGCTGAAGGTGGTTCGCTAATGTCACGCCGCGTTCCTAGAACCCTCCGCACGCTGAAATTAGATTACCGCGAGATTGCTGCCCTTCTACTCTTCCCTCTTGTGTCCCCCTCTTCTCCCCCGTCCTCTTTCCTCCTCCACGATGCTCGCCTCCGGAACCCCGCGCGGCTTCTCGTTCCCCGCTCTTCTTCGACCTCCTCGGAGAGCTTCTCTTCGTCCGCCACCATCACCATCGAGAGCTGTTCCCAGAGTCCGTCCTGTCGTTCGCATCACCGAGGCGAAATCTATCTACCTACCTGGTGGCCTTTCTCGTGGCTCCGCGTCGGATCGGTCTATGCAGACAGATGGAATCGTGTTTGTATATGTATATATACATATATAGCAAGCTCCGATATGTAAGTATAGCTGCGTGTGCGAGCCAGCGGAGACGCAGATACGCGCGTGTGAGACGTGCGTGTCTACATCACCTACGCAGCTGACGGGATGATACCGCACGCCATTTCTAGGAACTCATCCCGACCGAATCCTCCTCGCACGCATGCACGCACGCACAGACGCATGCACGCATGCACGCATGCACGCACGAACGAATCGTCGAATGGACGGATGGACGGACGGACGGACAGATCGGTCGTGCGCGCACGCGACGCACGCACGAGAGAACGCGCGAAATACACACGCTCCGCTTCTCGACCGGTTTTTGGAAGCGATTCGGCTCCTCAATTTTTCGAGATTACCTACCTTTGTCGGGGAACCCGCTTCTAATCTTCTTCAGCATCCGCTCTAGACACACCACCTTGAGCGAGCGGCTCCAAATATTTTCGGGACTCGACAGTATCGAGATATATGTGTAAAAATTAAAATACATAAAAATATAAAATATAAATTATATAAATATGTAAAAATAAAAATGACATTTATGAGAAATATGTATACATATAATAATAATAATAATAATAGACGCGACTGTTTTTTTAAAATCTCAATTAACTCGCAGCCGATAAATCGTGCACAAATGTTATTAAATGCAATTACAAAAATAAACGATGTTTGATATGCAAAAATAAATTAACAAAATATAGAAAGCAGATATATATCTGCATATAACGTATTTATAATTGAATCCGTAATATGAAACTCTTTGTTTTAAATCTCTCTTAATTTAGGTATAATATTCACAAGATTATTACTCGACGTGTTAACTTATTCTTGCGTGACATCGTTCGTTTAGCGCTAAGTGGAATATGCGAGAATACGAACTTTAATCGTTTAACCGAAACAGGTTCCGAAGAGAGCTCGCCGAGATTTCATTGTTGCAAGTTAAATTTCTGACGCGAGCGAAACATTGAAGCGATTGATTGTCGCTTAATTATTTAAATACTTGTTTTTTTTTTTGAAATTTAAAAATGCGCATCGCATACGAATGTATGCGCCAGTCGCGCGTACGAGATTCGTTCGATTCTCCCGCGAGAAGGTGCAACGGGAAACGGTAACATCAACGTATGCAGCCTGTCCCACGGCAGGAGTACGGCATCCGGGACGAACTATTAATTTCCTTTCGGTCTCGCCGATTTCCGCGGCCATGCGCGTCGTAATTTTCTCGCCGATTCGTCGCGGACGCGATGGCGAGTTTTGTGGTGGCAGAGGGAGGAAGGCGCGAGCTGTAATAATCACATATGACAATAATGTGCGTACTACATACACAAATGCAATCCTTTTAATGATAAGAAAATGAAGAGAAACAAAAGTCTTTTTCTGTCGCGAGAATTATGCGCGTATTTATATAGGTTGTCTATTTGTCACGTCTATGAAGCTAATTTGGAGAACTATTTTTGTTATTTTTTTGTATTTTTCCAAGTATATATTTTAAATATTGTGTGATATACATACTTTTTTTTTAAACAAGTACGTGCTTTCTTTACGCCAATTGATTCCTCTCATTATTTTGCGCATAAGAGTAATTGAGGTAAGGTCATCGAAAAATGAACACTTTACGAGATATTTTATAGTTTATGTAAAATTATGTCAAACTTAAAGTACGAAAAATCTCGTAAACTATCCTTCTAATTTTTTATGCCGAATATTGCGAGGAATCAATTTATATAAAAAAAATTAGGGTGGTTCCATTAAAAAACAACTAGGTTGACCTTCAAATGACCTTAGTTAAAATTCAAGATTATCAACATTTTTCCCCCTCGAAACCTTTTAATTTCTGTATGAAATATTTTCTCGTTACAGCCATAGTTTCGGAGATATTCGACTATATTAATTAAAATGGGACACCCGCAAATTATACATATACAGGGTGTTCGATAATTATTGACACAGCCGAAGTGTGAAGGTAGATTGGCTCAATCTGAAAAGAAAAGTCCTGTACCATTTTGCTAAATTCGCAATAGTTATTGCGTTATTAATTAAAATATCTGAGCTAATGAGCGCGTGGGAAGCGGTAGGCCGGAATCAGTAGGCATGTAAGATGACTTATTTGTTTGCATCTCTTAGCAACAAATATCAGACGTCGCTCGCCGCTCGCTGCGTGACTCCACCTCTCGCTCAGATGATGCTTTTATTGCTAAGAGACGTAAACAAATAAGCCATCTTACATGCCTACCGATTCCGGCCTACCGCTTCCCACGCGCTCATTAGCTCAAATATTTTAATTAATAACGCAATAACTATTGCGAATTTAGCAAAATGGTACAGGACTTTTCTTTTCAGATTGAGCCAATCTACCTTCACACTTCGGTTGTGTCAAATTATTCGGTTGTATCAATAATTATCGGACACCCTGTATATTCTCAAAAGCGCATCAAATTAAGAACTTGTAAAAATGTGTTATCGAATTAATGGGGCTCGAATTATTATTCTCCGCCCATTTCCGTCTTGATGCGGAGCGTGCATTTGCATCATGCGTATACGTTATCGCGTCACGTTTCTGAAACGCGAACTGCTTGGCTAACCTGGTATACATATAAGAGATGTAAGTTGCGACGAAACTCGGCGACTTCGTTTCCTAATACACGCGATCGTCCCCAGTATTCGACTCTCTCTCTCTGTCTCTCTGTCTCTCTCTATCTTTCTCTTGCTCTTTCGCTCCCCTTCTCTTAAGAGAGTCTTAATAACAAAAGTTTCACCGTGTTGGCTGCCTCCTCCTCATACGACCTTCGTCTCAGGCCCATGCTACGGGGAGAGAGTATCATCTTACAGCTTACGAAGATCTCGCTTGTAACTCGCTCCCGTAAAGCAACTATACCCGCCCCCACGTGCACCAACTATCTCGCGAAGTCGCATAGCATTACGCTTCTCTTCTCCCGTCCGTTTCTCAAAGGCGAACTTCGAGGGAAGCGAATAGTGCGAAGAGAGGAAAAGCGGATCCGAAAATTAGGACCGAAGGCATTAAAATGCCTGTAATCTCGTATAAATTGGGTCAGTGGTGTGCTCCGGCTAATAGTTTAGTGAAATATAAGTTGGGCTTATGACTATATCTCGAAAATCACATGTCTGTGATTTTCATCGCAATCAATTTAAGAAGCTTTCAAGTAAAATATATAAGATATAGATCGATGTACATGAATTGTACTTACAATTAGACAGAACAAAAAAAATATCAAATGAATATCAAGAAAGGTAATAAGTATGGTTCCACGAGGACAAACTCCTGGCCTATCTGTGGAATTAAGAATTTGCGAAACATAGTTATAAACGAACCAACTGGCAGAAGCTACCGCTACATACCATCCCGCAAAGTGGCATAGCATTACGCCTTTCATGTCCGTTTCTCGAAAGAAACTTTGCGGGGCTTGCTCTTCTCTCGAAAGCGTAAGGAGACGTCTACAAACTCGACGGGCGAGGATTAAATTGAGGGAAGTCTTCTTAAAGTTGCATACCGACTATCTTTTAAAACTATTAAGTCAAGGCAGATATGATTTTCGCTTCACAGGGGAACTCGGCGCACAGAGAGAGAGAGAGAGAGAGTACGAATTTCCGTAATAAAATCTATATAAATGCGGAATTATGCTGCTTAAGACGGTGGCGTTGCCGTGCCAAGCAACTTGGACGTCGTTAAAATGTCGCGTTTAATTCCAACATACCGGATTTGCGAAATTTCAACGATTCGCGAGATTCTAGGCATTTCATGATTCTCATTCGATTATCGCTTATTCTCGTCTCTCTGATTTAGCCATTTCTTCGTCATACGTTAATGCAAATGTGATGTAATATGAACACACTGTAAGATTCCTCGCGATATGCGTGTACAAACGTCAGTGACAGGATGTCTACTCTTTGGAAAAGCCGGGAAAACCGGGGACTGTCAGGGATTTTTTCTTTACCTTGAAAAATCCGGGAATTCTCATGGAATTTTATTGAGAATTTTACTCGGGGAATTTTTTCAAAAATGAGTGTCTGATAATTTTATTGACGATTTCTTTTTCAATCAGTATCAAGATCTTATGTAAGTTTCATAGAAAATTGTTCAATAGTTTAATAATATTTAAATAAATTAGTACTCCTTAAGACGTTTATGATAAATTATTTCTCGTTTTATATTTTTATTTTATATTTTTGTACACATCTTCAGCGTTTAGATAGAGTGACATATTACACTTTGTTATTGTCCAAATTAATTTTACGATTAATAAATCAATATTAAATGCTAGAAAAACTGCATTCTTGATAATCTTGATATGAAAACATTAGAAAGCCTATGCAATAAAGAAGCTTATTTTTAAAAGCTGCGTCTACAAATTTTCTTATTTTACCTGAAATTTCAAACAAAAATATCCTGGAAGATCAGGGATTTTTTTTTACAAGATTTGAATAGACACCCTGAGTGAGATTAACTTACGCTGCCCATCACTGTGGAAAATCTATTTCGATGAAGCGGAAAATATTTACCGACAGTCCTGTGGGTTCTGTTGGCACAGGAGCATGACGTGCATCCAATAAGCGTTTCGCGAGGGGGGACAATCAGGGGGGACAACAGGGTCAGTTTTCAACTCGGCACCGCGTGACAGCACATATCCATTTACTGCTTTCGGAGGATTGTTTATAGCGTGCGTGTCATAGGTCGGCGGTAGTACATGCTACGAAGGATCGTGCGTTACCTATCGCTTCGGGGATGCGTAAATCCGGGTTTCAAAAGATGTATAGCCATTCATACGTACTTTTTGTATTCGTCATAATTGAAAACCGTTAATAAAAATTCAACACATTTGAAATCGAGTTGTACATGAATTTCAACACAGGTTTAAAAAACACTTTTCAATTTTATTGATTTTTTTCCATTTTATTCTATTTTTTATTTTCTTTTTTTGTATTTTTTATAATGCTTTATTAACCTTATTTACAAATTAATCTTGTTCTCCTTAAAAGATTAAAAAAAAACTAAGCAGCTACATCGTTTTTAAATGTCTCAAAATATGTTATTTTTGAAATTTTTTAGTTTTTTTTGTATATAAGTAGTTTTGCAAAATTGATTCTGCCTGAATTATCTTTAGTTCCAGAAATAGATTTGAATAGGTTTTTAGTAAATAAAATATATAAGATTTTTATTATATATAAGGATCTACCAGAAGCAAAATTGTTTTCGCTTCGATACCTCTCGCAATTCTAATGAAGATTTTGCGTTACACCTATCTATTAATTATGCATTACATTGTTAATTTTTCGCCGACGATCTTAAATTGACTTTCTAATCGCGACGCACAAATCTGCAACATTTATCGCAGTACAGCTCGATGCATCAGCGAATATCGATGCATGATGTAGCTTGATGCGTGACTAATGTAATGCTTTCACCGAGAAAGTGTTACTTATTGTAAGTACAGACAAAGTATCTTATTTGGTAATGATTCGGTAATTCTAATCAATGTTTGTTGTGTGTGCAGAGATTAAAGAGCAAATAAGGAAGATTTAAAATATGTCAAAAAATGTATGTGTATCTATTTTACAAAAAAAATATATATATTTTTTTTTTTAAAACATATACATGTAGGTATATTTTTTGTCATATTTCAAAAAAGTCTTCCTCTTATCTGTACATATATGTACATATATATCATTTATGTCATTTACATGTATAAATATATATAAAATTATTTGACATATCACAGAGATTTAAATATCCCGTACGAATTTTCCGACATAATGGTCGTAGAGTCGAATTTGCAAGTGACGATTTATGTGTTCGGTAACACACACAAACACGATATATATATTATGTTAACGAAAATTCAGAGAGCGTTATGTTATGCCGCTGGAGAATCAGAAAAAAAGTGCGATGCGCACGACACGATATCATCCTAATTGCTTCCAGGCTCTTGCGCGCGTAAATTACTCTGATTAATTGAGGCGAACTAGTGCGTGCATTTTTAATTCCACACGCCTCGCCACATAATTCACATCGCGAATCGCGTCTCTTCTCGTCCAAGGCGCGAAGTAGAGAAAGAAACCGTGCGGCAGAAAAGAGCAGCAGCAGCAGCAGCAGCGCGAGAGAGATTATTATCGGCGGCCAACTTTTGCACATAGCGCGGGGGCGGAAGGCGGGGGGGGGGGGGCGAAGGGGGGAGAAAGGGGGGCTCGTGCGTCGCTTGCTCCTCGGCGGGTGCTTTGCGAGCTGCGCGCGGCCGCAAGTTTGCCACAATCAAATACAGCACGAGAGCGAGCTCTGCCCGCGGGCTATTATTTCGCGAAGTGCGAGCGCACCGCGACTGTGAGTAGTGCTTTAGGGGGGCGGAAGGGGGAGGGGGAGGAAAAGGGGGGCAGGAGGGGGTGAAGCCGCGCGATCGCAAGAAAGATCCCGCAACGCCGTCTCGTAATCGCGTGCTCGCGTTTGCCGCGCAAATATCGGAGAGAGAGTGTGCTGCTGTATATATAGTACTATAGATATCTTCTATACACCTACCCTTTCTCTCTTTTATCCATCGCGGGGGGTTTTCTTGCGTTTCTCATCAGTCGCGTAATGAGCCGGCGACTATCTCGTTTCGCGTAATTAGAGAATCAGAGGACTGCGCGTTGACGAATTTAATCCTTAATTCCATATCCTTCAGAAGTCGACCGGAACAGGCATTCCTATTCCTCGGCATCCGATGTTCTTCCGATGGAATTGTGTGCTTTAATTATGATAGAAAATAGATGTTATAAAATATAATGCAATAATCGAAATAATATAAGCGTCGCGATTTTCTTAAACAATTTCAGTGGGCAAAGAAATCTTGCTGTTTACGTTGAACACATGCTACCAGCTAATAATATACGTATTCAACTGTAGGCTAAACACTTTCATGCTTTAACTGTGTAAGAGAAATTAAATAAATAAATAAATATATGTGTATATATATATATATATATATTTGGCCATCCTACCCTTATAACTTTTTATGCCAAATATATCGAGAAATCAATTTATATAAAAAAATTAGGGTGTTTCTCCATTTAAAAAAACTAAAAAATGACATTAGTTAAAATTCAAGTTTATTAACTTCTTTTCCCCTCGAAACCTTTTTAACTTTTGTATGAAATATTCTCTCGTTACAACCATAGTTTCAGCAATATTCGACTATATCAATTAAAAACGGGACACCCTGTATATATATATATATAAATAAATTATATATATAAATTTAACATGATGGGGGGAGGGAGAGATCGTGTATCATAAGAGATTCAACAATTCTTAAGATTAATGGAAGCTTTTCCATGCTTTAGGACGTAATGCATCCGATACAGGTTGATCGCTGGCGACCGAGGATTTACAGTATCGTAGCGTCGATATTATCGGTCGATCGATAAATAGTCCTTTAAATATCGCCCGTGTAAAGAGATGAGCGCGAGTTACGGTTGCACCGCTTATACTACACGCTGTCGTGTATTATCGTGAGCGTGGCACACGTACATATACATATAATGGTACGTGTGCGCGCGGCGAGAAAGGGGGTAAATGAATCGGCGCGCTTTGCGCGCCGAGGGCCGGGGAGGAAAGGCAAGGCGTGCACGAAGCTTATCCACGGAACATGCAATAGCACGCGTATTAAAAGTCGGCTAATTTAAAATCGAGCGAAGATCTGCGCGCGGGCCGCAATCGAGCCCGCGAACCGTACTAGAGCTGACTCACGATCTCGCCGAGAAATGGCGTAGCCGCCGAGGGATCTCCCGGCGGAAAAGGTCGTTGCCTCTCGTGCGCAAAAGAAAAAGAAAAAAAAGAAAAAAAGAACGTTCCGGCCTATAGCTCGTTCTACGCGATCTACAATTCGCGAGAGAATTCGTGACAGAATTATATCGGGTATGATTCTCCGCGAGAAAATTCTTCGTTTTATTCTGATTTGGAGATGGAAGAAAAATTTTTTATATTAAATGAAAATTTTTGTATTAAATGAAAAAAATAATTTTTTTATATTAAATGAAAAATTTTTTTTTTAATATTAAATAGGATATTTTGTAAAGAAGAATTATTTTACCCCGCTCCCCCAAAAATATGTATATAAAATTATTATTTACATAACATCTTTCATACATCTGACGTGTTTGTAAATTTGTTTGCAGAGTTGGTAGGAGTGCCGAATTTCGTCAAACGGTCCATGGAAGCGATGTTTACTGTTCGCCGTCATAAGTCACGCATCGCATCTGCGCCTGCATCTGCGTAATGGCGAAACGCAAGTAAGTACATTCCTATTATCGAAGGCGAGTCGATCATTTCGCGTCACGTCTTCATCCGCCGCGATCGATCCCGAAGGCTCATAACGGTCGGAGCTTGATTAACCCTTGCACGCCTTTGAGAGTATATCGCGAATAATTCTTGGCGTTTCGCGCGCACGCGCGCGCATTGACGGCTCTCGAGGAGCCCCGGAGTGCGAGAGCGCGTTTGCAAATGACTGAATCCCTATAAATCAGGGCTATAAATCGATAGCTCAACTTACCGGAGCCCATTAAGCGAGCTCCGTAATAAAGCTGTATCGGTAACGTTATTGGTGTCCTCTTAATAACAACTTTGCGATCGCGACCGAATAACAGAGAGTAGCGTGAATTATGGGTGTAAACTCCACCCCTTTATCTCGCTTCCCTCTCCCCCCCAGCTTCCCCGCTTCGTTACATTCAGCTGGTACAGGATGTCGCATAGATCCAGCATACCTTTCTTCGTTTACTTATCAATTTGGGATATAGTTTGTATTTTTTTAAGTAATTAAAAATTCGCAGAGGTGCTTGCAAATTAAATTTCATAATTGCAAGTGAATGAATTTAAAAATATGGAACTTTTTTCCTTTAGAAAATTTACATTAAAGGCTTAATTACACGGTTGAACGTGAAAAGAAAAACCTGACCTAAAAGGTAAACATTTAATGAGATTTTTGTGTTAAGAGCAAAATTGACGATCAATTAATATAGAATCGCATGATCTGTGGCGATTCTGTCTCTAAATCAGAGATGGTTTAACCGCCGGGGTCACCAACCCACTCTTGGTAATCGCGAGCGATGAAGGGATGGCGGGATCTTTTTTCATTTTTCTGGAAATCGAGCGGCGGGCATGAATTATTACCGAGATCACGAATCCGCTTTCCACCCCACTTCGTTTCGCAGTAGAAATACGAGGGTTCTATGAACCGAGCTTGTTAAAACTTCAGGCTCTCTCTCTCCGATAGAACGGCGTGCAAAGCTTTGACGTTTTTTTCAAAAATTACATTTCGAGAAACCTCATTTTTTTTCTACGCTCTCTCTATTACGTCTCATTTTCTAATGTATACTATTAAAAATCTGCTGACCGAGATTGGTTTCGCAAGAGTGAAAACTGCCACGCCGCTAGACATGCACATTTTTTCTGTGAACGAAGACAAACTGGAAATAGCATTCAATCAATTAATAAATAATTGTCTTCAAAAGAGATTTATTTCTTGATTAATAATTAATAATTAATGAGTAATGAATTGATAATTAATTAATAATAAATATTTTTTGAAGATAATTAATTATTGTTTTCTGTTATTAGCCCGTTTTTTATTTATGTATATTAATAATCGAATACAAAAATCACACACATATTAATAAATAACATTTAATAAATAAAAAAATAACAATTAATAAATAAAAAAATATTCAATATAAAATAATTAGTAAATAACATATTTATATTAATATTAACACATTTTATCAGTAATAAATGTAGATATAATCTATATATGATAAGAGAGAGATGCGTGTGATAACAAACATGTGTTAGCATGAGTTTTCAAATTGCACTAGTACGATTTAAAAGATCTTATAGTGATACAAGTTAGGAAGCATAAGCTTTATAAAAATATCGCTATTAAACGAAATACTTTTCTTTCTTATTTTCTTAGTAGAATAAAATATACCTTAATGAAGATTTATAGCTAAATTATTATGTGGCAATATAATAGTTTTTACATTAAGCTCTTCTAAATTGACTCGAAAGTAATCTGTTCATACAAACTGGAAACGGACAAAGTAAAGCCTTTTTTTATAACATAATTAAGAGGAAGTAAAACTATTTCCGTCAAAACTGCTCGCAATGTTTTTTTCCGGAAATACTATAAATATCCTTTGAATGTGCCGGATGCATCGAAACTGACCCGATATCATCTATTTTTACCGAGCGAGAGATTAACTCTTCTGTCAATGCATACTTTTTCATCTTTCCATCAATGTATAGGTATCCGGGTACCAACTGCGTATTTTCGACACATTGCACTGCGCGACAATTTCTTTATAGCAGCTGCTGGGCATCGAACATTCTTTCCCGTTATATTTTAGGAGATTTCCGAATTCAAAGGCCCTTTGTATTTCGTTTCGGAGAAACAATTTACAATTTCCGTATATTTCGAAAGAGAGAGAAATATAATGCGCAGAAATCTAATTCTACTAATTGTAAGAAAATGCGAGGCTCTATGTAAATCAAATATTTTTCGATCTCGACAATTAAAAGATATATATAGAGAAAGAATACACCGTAAAAAAATTGTGTAAAATTACATCTATTATAATGGGTAATTTTGAGACCCACTATAATAGTTGTAATTCTACACAATTTTTTACAGTGTAGAAGAAGACGAAAAAGTATATTTTTTATTAGAAATATAAATTGTGTAAAATTACAAAACTATTATAGTGGGTCTCAAAATTATCCATTATAATAGTTGTAATTTTACATAATTTTTTTTTACAGTGTACAATAGAATTCGGCGGAGAAAAGTTGCGACACATTTCTAACATTTAAAGTTCCTTCGGGTACCCGTTCATCAATCACAGAAGGGTTAAGTTCAAAATCGACGAGTCCGACGCGGAGGGGGACGGACAGCTCGCGGTAAAAAGGACAAGCAATATCAGATATACACGCGGCAGGAATGTTCGTTCTCTCTGTACGTGGCTCGCGAAGGATATAATAATAATATCGGCACGAACGCGAACGCGGGTGGGGTATATAGTCGTCACGAAGGATCACGTCGAAAGTCGTGATCCTCCGCGGCGTCCAGGGACGGCGAGATCGCGCTTGTGATCAGCTCCTCTCTCACAGAAGGCACAGCTCTCTCGCAGAAGAGGATCCGCTTCTCTCCTCCTCGCGCTTCGGCTCTCAACCTCCGCACAAAGTTCTGGTGCGTGCAATGCGAAACGTGACAGAACCCACCCGCCCTTCGTCCGCCCTTCTAACAATACCTTCGTCTCTTCTGCCGCCGCTTCTTCTTTCCCGTTCTACCTCTTTACACCGCGCCAGCTCAACCTCCTCCTCCTCCACCTCCTCCTCCACCTCCTCCTCCTCCTTCTCCTCCTCCACCTTCTTTTCTTCCTCTCTCTTAATCTCATCTTCCTTCTACCTTACTCTCCTTACTCTTCGTTGTCTACCGCTCTCGATCCGACTCTCCGCCCGCGATCTTTACTCCTCGCGAAATGATCTCCGAAGACATTTCAGTGGCGACCAAGGATAACCGGGATCCGTTAACGCGACGTCCAATTCTCTACTCTCCTCTCGCTCGATTGTCTCGTGACGGTTCGGAGTTATAAATCGGCGCCGAATTGCCGCGTAAAAGTAGACGCCGACGATATTAACCCTTCTGTCATCGCGATGAACGGATACCCAAGGCGACTTTAAATGTTAAGAATGTCGGAACTTTTTTCCACCATGAAAAATTATGTATCGACAGAAGGGTTAAACGCCGCGGAGACTGATTGACAGGATTCGAGATAACAGTCGGTATTTATCACTAGGATCAATTTACGTATTATCAGGATAATTTATATCGAGTCGTAATTTATGCGAGCGTAAACAATGCTGGAAAGCCTCGTTGTTTCGAGTTTGCTGAGAATAGCAGTGTCATCACAAAACGGATTAACTTTAGCGATATCAGATCTTAGGCAGTGATAATTTTCCAACAATTACTACTCGATTATTAAAAGGAGCGGATCAATTGTTAATTTAAAATTATATACAAAATGAGAATTAAAAGCATTGCGTATTAATATTTTTTTTTAATTGCCAAGAATATTCTCAAGCAACATAATTTTCTTACATATTTTATGCAGGATCAGCAATCACACAATTCTCTTTAGGAATATATTAAGAGTGTAGTTGGCATAATATTAATCGTATTAAAGTCTAAAATTTATTCTATAATTATATATATATATATATATTTATTTATTTATTCTAAAATTTATTTCATTTTTTGAAACCGAGCTCTCTTTCAAATATTTTCATAGCTATTACGTTTGCGTTCTCCAAACTCGGTGATAAAAAGTTATCACCGGTCAGCCCGGAAATCTGTCTGAAATTGCATTATCGTTAGGAGAATGAGCGAATATTGGATGATAACCAATTGCCAGTTATACCGTTCGTGCCTATGGCATTTTGAATTTATCCTCTCTCGTCGAGCGAGCGAGCGAGCGAGCGAGCGAGAGAGAGATCGACGCGCGGTCGCGTTGAAGATCGATAATTCCGCTGTGCGGTAAAGTGCGCTCTCGAAAAAAATACGGCGGCACGTTTTCTCTCCCGCACGGGATTTCGCCGAACGATTCCGACCGTGAGATTTGGATCACCCCGTATAGTACACGAGAACCTTATGATGGCGACCTCGCTATCTTACCTCACGATCCTGATCACGATCACGCACGCACGCCGAACCGCCCACTGCGTCCCCCTCACTGGTACCCTTCTCTCCTCTCTCTACTCTGTGTGTCCCCCTACTCTCTAAGCCCTTCGCCCCCCCCCTCCCCCCTCGAGAGTGAAGTCCCGGACTACACTTTCCAAGCGCGAACGCACGTGCGTGCGTGCGTGCGCTTGGATAGGGAAATAATTCCGCGCGAAGCTGGCAACGCGCGCCGCGACGCGTAAATCCGCTTATCGCGGATCGCTATTCTCCTTCGGATATTAAAGTATTACGTAGCGTAAATATATAAATATACACACTTACATATATATCCTGTGTCGTTCTCTTACCTATAACGGATATTTCATGAATATTTTTTATTGTGCCGATTTAGAGCATATACATATATTTCGTATCTCTCTACATTATACAGTATATTCCTGCATTAATTCAGTCTTTAATTTATAAATCAACCGCCTGTTGCACGACTGCCCCTTCCCCCTGCAGATTGCATTACGCTCGGCGACAAAAACGGGCCCCGATCGCGTATCGGGGTCCCGGTGCTATATCTACGCGAATACCGCGATCGTTATTAACGCGAACTGGCGAACGTGGTGTAGAGAGAGAACGTTATTGCCACGCAACACAAAGGACATTACTCGCTCTCGGGCCGCCGTTGCACCCACATACGTATATGCGCTTTACACGTAAGCGCGTACGCACGCGTGACCGCGGGCACGCTTCTCGCGCACGACTAACGGTGCCCGCGGACATTTTTCGATTCCGTTCCCCTCCTCTCTCTTTCTCTCTCGCGTTCGCCGAGAGAGCGAATGGCGCGTAGGTGGAATCGCTCCAACGGACGTCGCCGTGACCCGCCGTAACCTCGGCCGACCACCGCTGCCGATATCCCGGATCGCGATGCGAAATGCTCGATTAACTCAACCGCTAAGCAGTACCACTTTCTGCGGATCTCCCGAGCCCCGCGTCCGCGCGCCAAAATGTGTGCAATAGTTATTTCTCAAGTTTTGAAAATAATGGATCCTTGCGTTCCCAGATTATGGATGCTGTTGCAGAAAACTGAAAGCGAAAAGCGATACCAAAAATCCTAAGATTATAAAATATTTGTAGGAACGAAGAGAAAGATCTTAAGATGTGTGCGTTGGTCCTTATTTTAGAGTTGTAAGATATTTCCTTTTGTGTCCTAGGATAAAATAAATTTCTCGATCCGATTTCTTCTAAGCACCAAATTTGTTCATGATACGTTTCGTAACTTATATTGTTACACTGTTACTTCATACTTATTGTTAGTGTGTTACGGTACATAAGCACTTATAGCTTTGTATATATCTCAAAATCGTATACTGAAAAAATTATATTGTTGTTTTAAGAATTTTTCACTTATTTTTAGAATACCTTGTTCTGAAATAGGCGCCAAAAGGATTTTCTTACCTTAAGGAGGGAATCCTCTAAAGATTAGTATCTGATATTTCTAATTTATAAAAATGTAGAAATGTAGAAAGGGGATTTATTTTTACATTAACAAAAAAGTACATTATTTTACAGCAAAGAAAGACCTTAAAGAAAGCATAGACATAATACATATAGACCGAACATGAGGCACGAGATTTGGGTCCTGAACGATTACTTACTCGTGAACACTTCTCTTAAGTCGCTCGAGTCTTCTTTTTCGAGCCACTTATTAACTTCATTCATATTCCTCTAATAAACTAAAATCATTCAGTGACAAACACTGCAGTGCAACTGTAAATTGCAACACTATATAACCATATACATTGTTGCAACAATATGACCATATAATGCCAAATAAACGGTCCGCATAAAAAAAAAACATGACCGTTTGTTAACAAAGAATATATTCTTAATTTTAAAGGATGTTCTAGAAACAGTTAAGAAATATCTATTACGAGGGATTTTATAGTATACAGTCCTCTTACATCGAAAATACAATTTTTTCAATGTATAAGAATAAAATGCCTGAGATTATCTATATATTTAGACAATTAAAAAAAAAAACATTCATAAAAATAAAAAAAACTCGACATTCAAACATTCTTAGATGCATGTTATTCCAAAAGTACCTGTACTTAAGGTACTGAGAGTAAGATATATTTTATATCGCTCGCAGAGAGAGAGAGAAAAACGAACGAGAGATCTATTCCTCACCCGTCTATAAGACCGGCGAGTCGTTCCCTCGACGCTGATCGACGCCCGTGATCTGTTTCCCTAAGAACACGACCGTCTCTCGGCGGACCGGAGCGCGGGGCATCGCGGCACCGATATATATTGCCGCGGAGTTCTCTTTGACCCGGGTTGACCCCCAGGGACGCCCGCGTACGGAGATCCGTATTTGCGCACCGAGACGATCCGTCGTCGTCGTCTCTGTTGTCGTCCACATCGTTTCCGCCTTCGTTCTTGCGCGAGACGTTCAAGTAGGTAGGTAGGTAGCTAGTTCGTAATTCTCATTCGCTGCCTTCACACCGAAAGAGAAGCATGTGGTACTTTTGCCACTATAATTGCATAGCAAAATAATTATAGTTGTGACTCCTATTTTTATAGTTATTACTACTGTAAACATAGTTGTAACTACTATAGTTATAGTTATAATCATAGTTGACTCCTATTTTTATAGTTACTATTGCAAACATAGTTGTAACTACCATAGTTATAGTTATAATTATAGTTGACTCCTATTTTTATAGTTACTACTGTAAACATAGTTGTAACTACTATAGTTATAGTTATAATTATAGTTGACTCCTATTTTTATAGTTACTACTATAAACATAGTTATAACTACTATAGTTATTATTTTTATAGTTATTATACTACTATAATGTTGGTAATAATAATAACCTACTTTTACAGAATAATAGATTTATATGGTTCGTTCGTAGAGAGTTATTTGCAGTTGAATAGATTATTTATACAAAATTACACAGTTTATATTTTTTGGAAATACTGTTGCAATGTTATACTATATTTCGAATACTGGTTATTCTATTAAGCGTGTGACGTGTCCTGATTTTCTCTTACTATTGTATCGGTTCGAGCATTTTTTTTTCCCACTGACATGTCATGCTTTGTCCCATGACAAGTAGTACGCGGGACGGGAAAGGAAAAGGGAGGAGGAGGGCAGTTATGGTCCATCCGAGGGAGATGCCTTAGGTCGGTATAAGGCACGGTAACTGTGCAAAAGTACGGGTAGATCATTAGCAATGATTTGTTGTCGAGTAGGCTGCTCAATGACCCCGTCGGCTGGAGCGTGAACTCTGGGCGTGTCGGGATTCCCCCGCGCTCGATGATCTCGTATGCCTATAACTATCGACTTCTTCGTGTCTCGATCCGCCGACTCTAACGTCTCGCGACGAGTATACGAACGTTTCGTGTGCGGATTTCAGCACATCGCGTCGCTTCTGTATACTCGGTATCGCGATATACTGCGATATACTCGGTGTCGATGTATACACGCAAAAGTTGTTGGATCGGATGAAATATTGATATCGATGTATCTAAGGAAGGACATCAACATTATGCTTATGAAATTGGAAAGAAATTTGATGATATCAATAATATATCAAACAAGCCCAAAATTTTTAATGAGAACTCTTTTTCAGCTTATATTTTCATTGCATTGAAAAAATTAAAAATTTTGTTTATTAGTGAAATATTAAAAAGTTGAGAGGGTTTGTGAAAATAAAAATTCTGCTACTGGAAACATTAATATTTTGCTCTCTGTAAATATTTTTTTTTGTAGTGCTTATTATCTCTTATGAAAATATTTGATTAATATTTAAGAAATTATCGGTATACTGAAAAAAATCAAGCGGAGGATGTCTAACGTATTGATTATCGAAACAAAAGGCGTTTATTGATATTTCGATATACTATTGTAATACCGCTAGCAAGCTTATGTCGGCGATTGTAAAAGCGCGCCTCTAATTATTTGTTAGAAACTCATAGCAAAAATGTTGCTTTGTCGTTGCAAAAATATCTCGGAGAAAAAGCTCCAGAATCGTGATTGACGGTGCGTGTTTCCCACGATTTTTCCGGATTTTCCATAGTATATAATGCCTTCCTTCTCATGAACAGAAGCGGCGCGTTTACTCTAGAAGTATTGAACTTTTTGATTATGTGAAAGAAAGAGAGAGAAATCTCTTTCGTATACGTATGCGTGTGGATACACTAACCACATATTTGAAAAATTGCAATTTGCATTCTAGTTGTATAATTAAAAGTTACACGCGTCAGAAAAACACTTTTGCTGAGAATGAATTATTTTTATGTCAACGTGCGGTAAGAGAATGGCTTTACATGTCTCGATGGATTACAAATACAATATTTGGAAAATTCAGAAAAATAAATTTTAAAAAGAGCGAAGAAAATTTAATGTAACAAACTTAATATAAAATAATAAAGAAGTAAAAAAAATGTCTATAAAAATAGATAAATTTTCTTGCATAAAATTTTACCTCTCTTCCCTTCTTCTACGAAAATAGAATAGCAAATAAAATAAAACATTATTTATCATTAGTGACACGTGTAAATAAATCTTATCTACAATCATTACATCACACAAATGAAAAGCAACGTGCATCTGAAGGGATATTTTTATAATGTTGTAAAGTTAAGGGCAGATATAAGATATTTATAAGCAGATATAATCGTACGTTCAATCGACATTATCAAACAACCCGAGGCGCTCTTATCGCATTGATATACACTGAATAGTTCCTCTATCCCTTTTACGTTGCAGATGCGAAGATATCGCATCAAAGAGTTCCGGCGCTCAGCCAATCGCGAGACGAGCGAGCAAAAGTGCGAAGAATGCGGCTCGAGTTGAATGTTGCGGAAGCTGGCTTAATCCGCGTGCGATTATACAGCATTTAAATATTTATCTCTGTCTTCTGACAATGAGAATGAGACCCGATCATCGTCGATGTCATTCGATTATTTCGATTATATTTTATCTAGTCTATTTGTAATTAGGCTGATATAAGTCGTCCACAATGTCCATCGTCGTTAGAGCATGTGAAGATGCATCTGTGAAATTAGGAAAAGAGAGAAAGAAAGAGGAGAGGAAGAGAGATTTTACTTTCTTATTGTTAGTTTCATTGTGTGAGATAATATTGATATTGATATTTCTGTGAATCAGGAAAGCTTTTATGCGCAGCGCTAACAATTAAGTTTACTTTCCAAATAATATTAATAAAAACAATGCAGAATATATATTGGTACCGCAAAAATTAAAAAAAATATATATATTATCATATAAAGAAGCTCTCTCGCTCAACATGTGTCGATTATTATTAGATTCTATGTTCAATATTATACATATGTATAAGTGATACATTATGATCTGATAAGGGATAATTATTTTTCTTATTTAGCATTACACCTTCTAAAAAAAAATAGTATAAAAGTTTTCTAAAAAATCTATAAAAGTGAAAAGATAAATAATGTAACGCATTTCGATCTCGTTTTCTATGAGTGTGCGAAATGTCAAATCGAGCGACGGCTTATAATTTTGATACATCAATTAAATTTCCACGATCGATTTTAATGCGTTTTTTAATATACTTATAAGCAGCGTCTAAATAAATCCAATCGCCGCTATAATATTTTAATTTCGCGCCATTGCGGTGGCGCGCGAGAGGTTTAATGCTCTGAAGTGCGTCGCGTTCTACGTTCCATGTTTTTCAATTCATCACATTTCTCTGTTACCAAAACTTATGTGTGATTCTTTTCTAACCGTAGTTTCAACCGTGAAAATTAATCGAAATCTTAAAATCGTCGCTCGAGCCTTGTTTTCTTATCTTTGTTTATACATATATGTATATTCCGAAGGATTTGTTATGCGCAACTTTTTTACGCGCTCGCATTAAGACGTTCGGTGACGCGTATAACCTCTCCCCCCCACTTCTACTTAACCTGCCTAAATTTTCCGTAAACATGTCAGTCCCTTCACGGTAGCGTGAGTATGAGGACGAATTACGCTCGCTCCGTATTTCTCGCGTCTTCTTATCCGTCAAAAGTGAATTTTGCGTGCGATCGAGTGTCGGGAGTGTCGAATCGAATAACGGGCGATTGTCTCAATGCATTTACTAGTTTGCGTAGTCGCGATTGCAACGTGTCTTTCGACAGTTGTAAGCGACATCCAAAGGAACATCAAGGGGCAAAAAGGAGCAGAACGGTGATGAGAGAAACAGAAAGGAGACGTGAAGGTCACGCATCGTGACTGGTGAGTCGATACGTTTATTTTATTTATTACATGATTGTGTTGATGGATGGTGACGTCACCATATTATCGCGAATTATTTATTGGTTGCGATAATTATATTTGTTAGATGTTTCATGTAGTGTTTATGGGAAAAAAATAGTGAAGGAAATACCTTGCATATTATAATGTTACAGTAAAATATCATAGATATGTATTTATAATAATATTATATACAATGAAATATATTAATATAACCATTTTTTTTCTCTCTCTCTCTAGAGTTATTGAGTATAACAATTATGAATATTGGAATATTACTCGAATTTCTCAACAAGAATTTAATAAATATTCTTTATTTTATACAATCTTTAGAATCCAAATTTAGTTTAAATTAAAATTCAAATCAAAGAATTATACAGTATTTTAATATTGAGCAATATCGATGACAGATAATTCTCGATAATCCAAAAATTACCATTTTTTGCGTTTGTTTGCCTTGTTCGTCTTTTTCTACTTGTTTTCTTTTCACGAGAGAAAGAGAGAAAGTATGCGTGTATTTTTCTTCTCTTAAATCTATTGTACGAAATAATGTGGATGCTGTTGAACATTTCTTTGAATGGAGAAATTCACGAAAACATTTTTACTCAACATTAATATTTAACTTGAGTTTCTAAATGATATTAATAAAAGTAAAAACGATAGTAAAAAGTTATACTATCAAACCAAGAAGGCTTTGTGCAATATATTACATTTATTATTAAAAAATTCTATTTTCAATATAGTTTTATTATATATTTTTAATATTATTATATACATATAATACTGTTCTGAAAGGATAATTATTTTCCTTATTTAGTACTATTTTCTATACGAAAATAGGAAGCTCCAAATAATGCAACGCATTCTAAAATCGTTTTTACGTGAATGATGATATATAATTTAATGATCTCCGGAACCATTCAGCGTATCGTTAAAATGAAAGCGCAGTTAGCAAGAGGTTATCCTACATATCCCGTCCGTTGAAATAGATAATGTCGTGAGCATTCCTGGGGTAAACTCATAGAAGATTTCCCGTTATCGACACGCCAGAGTCCCGATGGAATCCGAGCCGCGAGTTCTAGTCGTGCGCGTCTTTTAAGCGGACTCTCGCCGGTCAAGAGAAGGGGTTTTCGAGGGGGGGTGAGGAGGGGGCGGGGGAGAGGTAGGGGGTTTCTTGTACGTCTCCTCTATACGTAGCGGCAGCGGGGCACGAATGAATTTACGTTATTACCGCTCGCCGATCGGCAATAAAAAAGAGCGCAATGCGTAGTGCAGGCATGACGCGTAGTAACGGGTATATTCGCGAAAGGTCAGGGGTCCGCTCGCATTTCCAACCGGAGTCGAGTCGGCGTTGAGAACGAACGTTCGCGGCTCTCGCCGACTGTGGAATTAATATGCGTATATGCGTGTGTGTGTGTGTTTGCGAATCTTTTAATATAGCAATCCAATTAACGCGCCACGCATACTACGCCGCGATCAAAAATCTTCGCGCGGATGCCGCTCTCGCATCTTGCGGTCAATCCGTGGGAAAATGGACGTTGCTACGATACAGTACCCGATACGGTAGTTTACAATTCGCAGAATTCGCGAAACACAAAGGAGCGATTGCGCAATTTCGAGATAAAATTAATTGTTAGTTAACGACGAATGTGTCAAGAGAGTTTCTGTATTTATATTTTTAATCGAGCGATAGAGATTTTCCGCGGAAACAAAAATAAATTAGCTACCATTAGCTAAATTTTAGGTGTCTCTATGTTACACTTGAAATTTAGTTATCATGCCTAAATTTTAGCTATAGTGATAACCAATATTTTTAAGCTATAGTTTAATGGGAAATTCTCCGTTAAAAATATTAATTACTATAACTAAAATTTAGACATGGTAACCAAATTTCAGATGTAATATAAGGACACTCAAAATTTAGCTATGGTAATTATATGCTGGCTAATATTTGTTTTCCATGTCATAAATCGTTAGAAGAATGAAAAGTTAAGATTGAAATGGAATTGGCAATGATAATATGTCAATTTGATAATGTTTAAATAAATATTTTTTGAACACCCATGAGCGAAGAGAGAGAGAAAGAGAGAGAGCCAATTTATATGGTATATAGTTCAATATATATTATAATCATCCCCCAAAAATATATACGATGAGAATTTGTGGACAATCGAATGCAAACGGTAGGTTCAAAACGCACATCAAAATTCCTTCCCCCCCTCCCCTGGGTATCAGGGGTGTCATCATCCCTCTCGGTAACCCCGAGTAACGCCGACGAGAGTATGAAGGATCATCACGTCGTCCGGACAAAGAGGCACGTCCATTTACGAAGACGGGACGGATGGATGGATACGAGAAGAGAAGGAGTCTACGTAACGAGGTTACGAGCACGAAGAAGAAGAAGAAGAAGAAGAAGAAACAGCAAGAGATGTTTGGAAGAGAAAAGCAGGAGAAGAAGAAAAAGGGAGGAGATGAAGAAGTGCGTGAGCTCACGGTGCGTCTCGGTTCGATGCGCTTCTTCTTCCTCTAGAAACCGAGACAGAGAGACGTGTAGGATCTTCCAACCGAGCCGCTGGAGGAGGAGGACGAATAAGAACGAAGGGAACGAACGCGGCCTCAGGGTGGCATCGCTCCGGTGAGAGAACAACGAACAAGGAACAAACTAGCGAGAAGAACGAACGGCGATACGAGAGGGAAATAGAAAGAAGGGATAAAGGGAGAAAGGAGAGGAGGAGGAGGAGGAGGAGGAGAGAGCACACTAGAAGAGAGGACAAAGCGGAATGTAGTAGAAAGCGTGAACGTGGAAAGAGGATAGAAGAGCTCTGCACGCACGATAGCCACGTAGGATAGCGCGACGCGAAGGGAGAGACCTGGATGATCGCGAGAGAGAAGGATAGAAGAAACTCCACGATCCAAAAGAGAGAGAGAGAGAGAAAGAGAGAAAGAGAGGCGCGCGTACATAGTACGAAGAGCAGCTAAGGAAGGAAGGAAGGCGAGCAGATAATCGGGTAGACCGAGCGCGAGTTTTGCTCGCGATACGCGCTCTCGATGAGATCCGGGGGCCCCGCCGTTGCGGCGGGTTCCCGACGCCCGGGCCCCCCGCTCACGCGGGGGGCCCGCTGATCTGTGACCCGGATCCTCCCTACCTCAGCGCAACCCCGGCTACGGATTTTACCTCAGCTCTCAGGACGCTCACCCACATCCACGGACGCTCACGTACATCCACGGAGGAATCTTCGCGAGAGGCACATGTACCGAAGGGGGGCAAGGCGTACAAAGGGTGCGAGAGGGGACAGAGACGAAGGTCCTTGGCGGGGCACGCATTCTCCCTCTCTCTCTCTCTCTCTCTCTTATAACCTCGCGGGAGAAAACTTTTTACCGAATGCGTAATTCCACGGTCAGGGTTCGGGCCAATAATCTGGTTCATTCCGGAACCAGCGTATGCCATAACGGGGGGAGCGGGATGAGGAGAGAAGGGGGGCTGCTGCTCGGCCGCAGTGTGTGTTCTATCGGACTGGAATCTCCTTTATTTTTTTTTCGCCATCGCCCCGGCGTTTAGTCTCTTTTTCTAGTCCCTTTTTCTTTTTTCTTACGCGCATCTTCTCTTGCGTTTCCTTCTTTCTCCCCCCCCATCCCCCCTCCCCCTCCCCCTCTCGCCTTTCTCTTTCCTCTTCTTCATCATCATTTTAAGCTGCAATCTATGCCTCGAAGGCGCGCGATGGAATACGTATATGCGTTCTTCGTAGATAGTAGCGTCGCTTCCGTCTCCCTTTCTCCACCAACGCTTTTCTCTTTATCTTCTATCTCTAGCGGTCTTCGCTCAGACTCGGTTGCTCTTTACGAAGTATGGTGCCGTCGACGCGTCTCTCTCCTTTCTCTCTCTCTTTCTCTCTCTCTCTCTCTTTTTTTTCCTCTCTCCTCTCTCCATCTGTCCGTTCGGCCGCCCCGCTGGCTCGTTTATCACGCGCCGTTCCCGCGTTTAATCAAGCGCCTGTGAGTCTCGAATTCTCTCTTGTGCGTAACCTCGCCTATCCTTATATCTCCGATTTTTGTCACTGTTTGTGTTCGCTTGTATCCTATCTTCTTAAAGAGGTATTTGGTTACATAGTAGTCGAGTATTTAATTCTTTTGTAATACTTTCTCTTCAATGATTTCTGACATTGCGATTCTCATCCTATTGCAAAGTTTCGAACATTAATTTCTTTCACACAATTTCTCGACTATCGGGAGCAATTTTTCTTCTCATCGTACAGATATTTTTGGAGAGCATTTGAAATACCGCATTACTCGATATGACGGACTCTTCGTCCTTCCTTCTTTTCAGACGCGCACTGTAGTTTTGTCATAATCTCTTATCTCCGAGATCTATTTGTAGATTACTTAAGCTTCGCTGCGTTTTACGTCTATTTTATATCGTTTTCTGCAGAGCATTGATAGCACTTTCCTTCCGATTGATTTCGCCCTCGCCCCATGATACGCGATTAGTTCTATCCTTTTCCCTTCGTTCTACTCTCTGTCTCCACCTTCCTGTTGTCCTTCGTTGAGAGAACGAGCCCTCTTAGTCGGCGACTTCTGCAGAGCGTAAATAGCAACCTCCTTCATCCTTCCTCCTCTTCTATTCCATTCGAGCTAGCCGTTCGTTCCGTCAATTTGTCTTTCTCTTTCAGCTCGCTCATCCCTAGTCCTCATCCTCTCTTCACGCCTTCGTTCCACGGCACGTCGATTTCCGAGAGGCGTCGATAGTATCTTCTCTTCGCTCTTACTTCTTCTTCTCTTCAACCAACCTTTCTTCCCATCTTCACCCATCCTCCCCAGCCTATATAACCGTGCGACTCGGCGATCCTTTGTCTACCTTCGCTCGACTTTGCGCTCTCGTAGCCGATGGTCGTCGCGGCTGTTCCGTTCGATTCGTTCTCCCCTCTCGATTCAAAAAGCGTCGGCTCCTCGTCTACGCTCGATCGACGACGCACCGGAACAGCTTCGGTTCGCGCCTTCGATTTCCGAACGGCATAAATAGCACAAGCCCTCTGCTTCGTCCATCTTGCTCTCTCTCTCTCTCTCTCTCTCTCTCTCTCTCTCTCTCTCTCTCTCTCTCTCTCTCTCTCTCTCTCTTTCCCTTTGATCGCTCGACAGACGCCACCCGGTCAATCCGTCTCTCTCTCTCATTCTTCCCTTTCCTCAACCCCTCTCATCTCTTTACTCTTTCTCCTGTGTCTTTGCGTCTCTCGAATCGTCAATTTCCGAAGAGGGAACGCAGATAGCATCTTCCTTGGCATACCTCGGCCGTGTCGTTCTCCCTTTCCAGGGCTGATTTGACTTCTTTCTCGCCGATGCGCACGATTCCGTCGACTCGCCTTTGCTACTTTGTCGCTCGTCTGTCGCTCTTCATTTTCCCCCTGGATAGCACGATCGTTCGTCCGAGTTCTCTCGAGTTTTTTTGTCTTATATATTAAAGCACTATACGTTTCCCAAAGGGAAAGAGAGAGAGAGAGAGAGAGAGGGGGGGGGGAGAATTAAACTGTTATATATTCACGATAGTTTTTGTCGCTCTATAAAAATTATGATTATATTTTTTCTCCATTTTCTGGTCATTTTTGTAGAATAATCATATTATATAAGATATTTTTATAGATTTTTTTTGTATACTATATAAGTTGATAATCGAAATAAGTGCTGTTCATGCCGACTGTGTGTATAATATGACGGTTTAGTACGCTCGATATAGTGCTTCATCTGCCGTACGAATGACTCCGCTCGAGCAAATCATCCTTCTTTCGCGCCTCTCGCAAATGAGTCCCCCTTCTGGGAGTCCCCTCTTTGCAGTAAAGCTTAAGAACTGCGCCTCCGCTGGGGTTGTCGATTTCTACACGCCGTTACCGCGTAATTGCGGATACCAAGAGAGCGCGCATAATTGTTCACAACTCGCAACTCGATCCTTCTTCCTTTCCCGCTCTCTCGGTGCTTTCTGCCATAAGTTCCTCTGACACAGCATCCGCCTTCGTTCCGCTCTCCGTTCGAGGCCGTGACACGTAACTCTATGTAATACCGAGAACGCGTTCTTCAGCGAGATTTCCTCGTTCGTTCTTTCGTTCGTACCTGAATCACCGCGTATGTTTTGGTTCTTAGTTCGCCAAAGCTCCGATGGCACATTTATAAGTTAAAATTCGAGATGTTTTACACTCCGGCACATCTTTCAATGATTATTAAATGATTTTAAAAAGAGATAATTAACATGTTACATTTATACAGGAAAGTAAGAATTTAAATATTACACGATATTCCGAGATATTACATTTACTTATCGTTCGTTCTATTTATTATATTTTATAATTTTATCAATATTCTTCTTACAGAAAAAAATAAGATACCTAAGTCTTTTTGCTTCACTGAAAAAAATTATATTCTCATTTTAAGAATTTCCTACTTATTTTTAGAATATCCTGTTCTAAAATAGACGCCAAAAGGATCCTCTTACCTTAAGAGAGGAATCCTCTAAAGATTAGTATCAGATATTCCTAATTTATGAAAATGTAGATAAATGGCATTTATTTTTACATTAACAAGAAAGTACATTATTTTACAGCACACAGGCAAAGAAAAATCATAAAGAAATTATAGGCACGAGATCTGAACGATTAAATTATGTTATGTTACACGTTATTTACTCGTGAACGCACTTCTTAAGTCGCTCGAGTCTTCTCTTTCGAGCAACTTATTAACCTCATCCATTCTTCTAATAAACTAAAAAAACCATTCAGTGACAAACACATTGCACTGCATTGTAAATTGCAACACTATATAATCAATATGACCATATAACGCCAAATGAGCGGTCCGCATAAAAAACATACTACCGTTTGTTATTAACAAAGAATATATTCCTAGTTTTAGAGGATGTTCTGGAAACACTTGAGAATATCTTTTAATCGGGATTTTACAAAATACAGTTCTCCTGGCTTCGAGAATACAATTTTTTCGGTGTATAAATCGAACGTTTCAAGCACGACGACCTAATATATTCCTCGCCGACAATTGACTGCTCTGAAATGATATTCCGAGTACAATAGGATTTAGGGAAAGGGATCGTGGGACTTTGATGCGGATGTTTTACTCGCGAGCCTCACGATGCCCGATGCAAATGGAGGAGATGCAAATGAATGATGCAGCGAAAGAGGACGACGACGCGGTACGCTTTTATCGGGATCGGCCGTAGGTCTTCTGTAATTCTGATCTGCGGCTGATTGCAGATGCGGTGCGCACGTTTAATCCGCCATCTAACATAACCTTTCTGTAATCGGGTTGCCTGTGTCGCGTTGCATGTGAGCTTTCTCCCGTTTTATGTCTGGGCCCTTAGCCGGGAGAGTACGGTGTAATTGAGTTCTTAAGGAAAGATCATATCGAGGGCCCGCTTGAAATCTTAATCCTGTTTACCCGAGTTAACCTAAGTCCATTAGATAGACACGAGGCTCTGGATAATCGCGACTGCACACGGACAGAGTGTAATCTAAAAGTTAAATTCATTTTTGCGCATCGAGCAACATGAAAGCGGAAGGGCTGGGAATATTTTTCGTTCGAAATAATTAGATATTATCAAAACAATCACTCTTGCTGTGCAAAAATCAGATCTTGCATAATCTAGAATAATTAGACACTGTAATCAATCTCAGTCAATAACGAATCACTTTCTAATTATCTTTATCGTGTGATTTTGAAACTTGCTTCAAGTCAACGAAATCGCATGATAGCGAAAGATATAGCATATCTGAGAAATCATATATACAGAAGTATCTGCATTGAAGCAGACGGCTTTATTTTCCGTGATCTGTCATGAATCATAATTTTTCTTCCATCAAAGCGTGGCGCAAGTACCTTATGGGGGCGCGTACCATTACCTGTCAAAAGATTCGAGACAGATAATAAAAAAAAAAAAAATAAAATCGGCGGGCAAAGGTATCGAAGAACTGCAATAGATTATACAGGGTCGATGGTCGATGAGGGAACGAGTGAGACAGCGAGAAAGTGGGCGATGTACGAAAGCGAAGAGAGAGAGCGAGAGCGAGAGCGAGAGATGGCAAAGACGAAAGGAGGAACATTGGGGGAGGAGATTGGAGGGAAGGGGGTAAGATCGTGGAGAAAGGGGGCAAGGCGAACAAGGGTCGGACAGTGGCCTGGTTATAAATGAGGAAAGCAATTTCCAAGCTGGCGACTTGACGAGCTCAAGGCCCACGGTGGCTGCTACTCAATGCGAGATGGAGCACGGAAAGGTGGAGAACGAAGGAGAAGGAGCGGGAGGGGGGAGGGGGAAGGGAGAAATGGGGGAGGAAGTGAGAGGGATGAGGGTACTGCAAGTGGATGCTCAGGGTGGCGGAACCGCTAAGGAGGGATGACTGGACGAGGTAGTAGGCAGTATGGCGGGCGATTAATGGCTTTAGTTACTGGCGACCTGGTCGTGTCCTCTCTTGAGAAGCCGTCACTGTCTTGCCTTATATATATATATGTATATATATATATATACGTATCTACCCCCCCCAGACTGTCTTCAGACATTTCCATTATCAGCGGGACAGTTAACAGCCCGAATGACGGCGAATTCGGCGGAATGGGCGATAAATTTCTCGCCCGTCGAAATTCTTGCCCCCCTCTTGCCTCCCCCCTCTTCCCCCCTCATCTTCCCTCCCGGTCTTCGCCTCTTCTCTGCATCCATCCCTCTCTTTGCGCGTTCGACGCGATAAATTTTTCAATTTCGCCATAAATTCACCACCGTCATACGAATTGCAAGAGATGTGCAGAGATTCCTCGTCGCGCATAAAATCCTCTTTCTTTTACAATGTAATATGTAATGAATCGTGATACGCGAATCCATCTCTCGTTCATTTTTTATAAATCGACATTTGGGGCTAATTATTATTTCTTCCGATGTCTTACAATTTTACGCAGATGGCAAGAGTATCTTTTGCATTTCGATATGGATATTGTAATAATCATCACATTTCTATTTAAAGCAAATAATAATAAAAGATGAATAGGTAGCGCAAAGAGTATGCTAATCATCGATCACTAGCAGCACAATCGAACGCTTAATTGGCCATCGTCTTGAGTTAGGATTTTTATCTAAAAAATCCCGAGTTAATTGAAGTAGGTTCGGCGAAGGACGCCGAAGGTCGGGACTTGAAATCGCACGGTTTTAATCCGCGCCCCGTCTTTTAATCGCGGGTGTGGCGGGCGGTCGCGCGTAATCGGCCCTTTAATTCCTGTAAAATCGAGGATAACGAGGCCGCCCCGTCCGTTCCTATGTCCATCTGTCTCGCTCGCCTCGCCTTCTCCCCCCTTTTTCTCCTTTTCCTTTTTTACTTCGGCTCCCTCTCTCTCTCTCTCTCTCTCTCATTCGTGTCTCCCGGTGGAACCTAACCTGGCGCCACGTTCGCGGGTGCAGAGGCGATCGTTACAACGAAGCGTCATCAATCACCGCCGCGTCGGTTTAACTCGGCTACACGCGAGAGAGCTGGCTCGTGCACGCCGCGAACTACTTTCTTCCTCGTTCCTTTTTTTTTTCTTTCTTTTTACATTTCGTTACACGAAGGCGAAAAAAAGCGGATGGCGCGAAAAAGGGACGAAAAATCGCGAGAAAAGCCGCACAATCGTGGTTCTAAAATTTTTTATTTAATAATAATTAGCGTTGCTGTTTATTCTCCTTGCGGTTTTTCTATCATCGTTTATTATTGTCATTATATTTTACATCCGTTTATACGCACGAAAAAATTATTATCGTTATACGTATGACATTTCAATACAATGTATTGTAGGAAGATTGGTGAAAGATAATTAATTATTTACTATATCAGATTTACGTAGGAAATTGATATTGTGTCACATAGATAATTAAAAGCTATGTGAATCTATAAATAATGCCAAAATGTAGCCTTATTTCTTCTGTATTATGCAGAATGTCTGCTCAATGCTTGTGTTGTCGGCGCTTTAAAATCGAAGATGCAATATTATTTGCAACAACTGCATCGGCAAAATTGATACTATTTTTCTTTTGTATATCTCATTGTCAGATAATTTATCATGTTTGTTATTACACGTAACGTTTTCTTAACAATTAAGATCCTGATGTACAAATATCTCTCGTGGTACGCTGAGTGAATATCTCTTTCACGGTCATAAACCGCAAGCATAAAAAAAAAAAAAAAAAATCGTAATCTCAACGTCGAGTCGTAAGTCTTTCGACTGTTTGCGCCGTTTTTTCAACGGACACTCGCCGGTGACAGTTACGAATAGAGGTGCAAGTATCGCCTGCGGAGAAGAGGAAATCTAGGGGGAAACGGCGACAGGTGGAAAAGGGGGGTCCGTGTATCCTTTCTTGCGAATAGGACGATGATGAAGAAGCTTACCGTTTCGCGATGTGACAAAAGCCGAAATATAGGTTGAATCATCCGACTCCCCCCCCCCCCCCCCTCGCTATGCACCGCATAACAACGGCAGTTTCTCTCTATCTCTATCTCTATCTATCTTCGTTTCCGCCGGTTGGCAATCTTGCCTCTCTTCCGCGTTCTCTCTCTCTCTCTCTCTCATGTCCTCGTAATAAATATAAAAGTACCCTGGCGAGCCAACGGTGTTCGTATAGCCGATAGTAACGCGGCTGCTGTCTCGTCACGGAGAGGAGAGGGAGGAGAGGGGGGAGGAGGGGGGGAGGAGAGGGGGGTTATACGGGGGTGGCGTGGATATTATTTGGCGGGGCTCCAGCCGGCCGCGAGGCTCGCCTCGGTGCTTTCATCTTAGGCACAACTACCCTCCTTTTCCCTCCCTCGCTCCTTTTTTTTTTCTCTCTATTTGTCGAACAAAAGGGCGTTGTACTTAGCGAAGCACGGCGGACAGGTGAGCCCGTAGTATATTGATGACGTGCCACTCCTGGATTCTCTTTTATTTTTTACGTTCTTTTCCGTATCACGGTGGTTTGACGATCTCCTTCCGATGGCTGTGTCGCCATCGACGGAATAAAGTCTGAAAAGCTTAGTTCCGGCTTAGCATTAAAATGCACATTGAGAAAGCCAAGGAAATGATCGTGTGCTGTGATTAGAGATGGGATCAGGTTCAATAACTGTAACTTAACAATCCGAGTTGAATCTAATAATCAATAAAATATTGTACTCGCGAAGTAATCGAATCTAGAACAGTTATATTCGAATTTTAGATTGAGTACCAGCAAGGTGCGAAATAGTACTATAAAGAATCGAATATTTTACAAGTAATACTCGAACTCTAAGATAAAAAAAAAATCTATTTATAATACTTGCTACACATCCACACACTTGCACACGCACACTTCTCATTCCCACCCACACATCCATTTACCTACCCCCACAATTTCTCATAAATACTCGTAAAAGATTCGAACATACTTGATCAAGGTTCGAGTGTACTTAAAAGTACTGTTTTTTTTCGATGTAATTATAGAGAGTTCGAAACCATGCAAACAAATTCGAACCTGTAAGATACTTAATCCCATCACTAGCTGTGACGCGGGGAATTTGCTATAACAAAATAGAAAATATTTTTATCCTACGCCATTTATGTTATACATATATATATTCTTATAGTTTCTATAAAAGGATTCAATATGGTTTTCGTTAAAGAGAAATTATGTCTGAACCGGCTAAAGAAACTATGATTAAAACAAAAGTATTCGAGATTTTCCGGGGGATACTCCCTCTCTCTCTCTCTCCCTCTCTCTATATATATATATATATACAGGGTGTATACTCCCTGGAAAAACCGGGAAAACCTGGGATTGTCAGGGATTTTTGTTTTACCTTGAAAAATCCGGGAATTCTCATGGAATTTTATATAGACTCAGGAAATTTTTTCAAAAAGTGTGCCTTTGATAATTTTATTGACGATGTCTTTTTAGTGTCAAAGTCTTATGGAAGTTTCATAGAAAATTGTTCAATTTTTTAATAATATTTAAATAAATTAATACTCCTTAAGACGTTTATAATAAATTATTTTTTGTTTTATATTTTTATTTGATATTTTTCCATATATCTTTAGCGTTTAGATATATTGATATATTGCACTTTGTTATTGTCCCAATTTTACGATTAATAAATCAATATTAAATGCTAGAAAAACTGCATTTTTGATAACTTTCTTTGTAATCGTATAAATAGGAAACATTAGAAAGCGCATACAATAAAGAAACTTATTTTAAAAAGCTGCATTTAAAAATTTTCGGTTTTTACCTGGAATTTTAAACAAAAATACCTAGAAGATCAGGGAATTCTCAGGGAATTTTTTTACAAGATTTGAGTAGACACCCTGATATATATTTTTTTTTTTTGTACTTTAATACTGCAACTTTGCGTCGCATTCGAGCGTAATGCGTTCGTCCAACTATCAGCATTGTTAATTTCGAGAGGGATCCAAGGATCCTGCGGCGTCTTGCTTCGCCGAGCTTTCCCCAAGATCAACGGGCGGGACGAGGGGGGCTCCATCGAGCCCGTGTTACGTCCGGATTTCCGGGTTGCAGCCGGCGATGTTAATGCACCTCGTGCAGCATCAGTGGGTACCGGTGTGCGTAGTCGGGATGCATGTGCAGCACGGCGCATAGATAACCGCGCGTAGCGCGCGGTATGATTCGCATCGGCGAGCGAACGCTCTCGTCAGAGAAGCAAACAGAAAGCGAGAGAGAGAGCGAGAGAGAGAAAGAGATAGAGACAGAGATAGAGAGAGAGAGAGAGCGTAACGCTCGCGCGTGGGAACTGGAGCACTCGCAACATACGGAGAATACTTCATGGTGAAACTGCGACGAGGACAGAGTACGAAGACGAAGACGAAGACGACGTTGAAGAGGAGGAGAACCCTGAGGATGCGGTGCTGCAGCACGAGCAGCGGGCACCCTCTTCTTCATAAATCACGGAGAACCGGTAGTTTCCTCGCGCACAGTAGGTGGAACAATGTCCTTTTCACATGGTTACCGCGTACGTATGTGTGTTTAAACGTGTCGACTTTACGAATATCGCGTCGATCACCATGAAATCCGTCATAGATCACGCGATAAGACGACCGAATGAACCAATTTATCTCATCATAGGCTAATGCTTCGTTAAGAAGTCTCTGAATTTGGTATTTGCGACATTTGTTTTTTCACTGCGGAATGCATAGTGATAAAAATACTAGGAAGCACTTACTTGAATCTTCAGTAAAATCTGGAAGAATGTGTGACATAAATAGAATTTTTCAAATCCCGCGATATTTAATGATCCTTGTCTTTCACGCCATTGCTTTTTGTCCTTTCAACTTTTATCCTCTACAGAATCCTTTGATTTATCTTTCTACAGTGTATCTAAAAAAAGTTCAGTTCACGAAGAAATTTATACCGCTTATTTTACTTTTCGTAATTTTCTTATAACATCATGTGCATCCTAAGATTGACTTTACAGATCTTATTGAAGTTGTGTTGTAGACAGGGTGTCTACTCTCTGGAAAAACCGGGAAAACCGGGGATTATCAGAGATTTTTTTTACCTTGAAAAATCCGGGAATTCTCATGGAATTTTATTGAGACTCGGAGAAATTTTTTCAAAAATTGTGTCTTTGATAATTTTATTGACGATCTCTTTTTAGTATCAAGGTCTTATGTAAGTTTCGTAAAATTGTTCAATTTTTTAACATTTAAATAATTATTATTTTATATTCAATATAATTCAATATATATTCAATATTTAAATGAATTAGTACTCTTTAAGACGTTTATAATAAATTATTTTTCGTTTTATTTGTTTTTATTTTATATTTTTGCATATATCTTCAGCGTTTAGATAGAATGAAATTAATTTTACGATTAATAAATCATTATTAAATGCTAGAAAAACTGTATTCTTGGTAACCTTCTTTATAATCATATGAATAGAAAAGATTAGAAAGCGCATACAATAAAGAAACTTATTTTAAAAATCTGCATGTATACAAATTTTCTTATTTTACCTGGAATTTTAAACGAAAATACCCGGAAGATCAGGGAATTTTTTTTACAAGATTTGAGTAGACACTCTGGTACAGCAAGTGAATTTTGTGTAACGAGACTTTGCATACTCGTGTCGAGATACTTTCTCGTTAGCATCGAGATATATTTGCGGTCCCGTTTTTAACATGGCAGCATATCAGCATTATGGACAGTTCGACAGCCGATGTAACGAAGTCCGATGTCGTTTCTGGTTACGACTCGCGGGTTGATAAAAACCTTTTTTCTATCCCATCAGAGCTCTCTCTTTTGCGTTTTTCTCGCTCACCTCGCCGTCTCGGCATTATTAATGATCGCGGAAAGATCTTTCACGAACACGAGCGCTCACGCGGGTGCGATCTATTATACGCGTGCGCGCGATACGCATTTTTTGATCGGTGCTGATGAATGGTGGCTGAATCGAGGCTGAAATGTTCTTGTTACGTCGTGAAGGGAGAATCGGAACTCTCCGCGGACCGGGGATGATTTAATACGTTCGTACACACAAGCGACGAACCGCTGTGATCCACCGACGAATCCTTGCGGATCGAAAGCGAGGATAATGATTCTTGCGAATCCTTCCACTTTGATCGAAAAGAAGGGTTCAAGAGGAAAAGTAAATTTTTATATATAAAGACACACGTGTTTATTGTTTACTGTAGGACCATTTTTTTTTGTAAACACAAAGAATCAGATATGAAGAAAGATTTTATATGCAAAAATAAAGAGTGCAGCTAATAGGACTGGTTCGAGTGAGCGAGACCGGGTTTTACCGTAAGAGAAGCGCGAAAGTAATCGTCATGATTGACGCGCGTCGTGAGTTTCAAGATTGTCAAGATTAATTCCTCGGCGAATCGTCGGTGCGTGCCAAACTTATGTTGCAGAAAAGAAATCTCTAGATATGTCTTAAGCAGCGATGCGTCTTCGACTCTCGTTGTCGAAGACGCTACCGCTTCAGAGAGGGATGATTGATCGCTCGAGGCGGTATCGACGACATTGGATTCCGCTCTCCTACATCCGTCTCCTATTCTCCATCTTCTAGATTTCGTTTCGCGAACACTTTGCCCCGATAAGACTTATCGGCAGATACCGAGATATCTAATGTACGCATTAAGCGGACAAAAAAAACTGCTACATTAAGACATTTACAATACTTTCAATATCGAAAAAAATTGTATTCTCGAAGTAAGAGGACTCTGTATACTATATGTCACTGAGTGGTTTTAGTTTATTAGAAGAATGGATGAAGTTAATAAGTGGCTCGAAAAAGAAAACTCGAGCGACTTAAGAGAAGTGTTCACGAATAAATAACGTGTAATATAATAACGTTTAATCATTCAGAATTCTAGTTTCGTGCCTCATGTTCGATCTATATGTATTATGTCTATGCTTTCTTTATGGTCTTTCTTTGCCTGTGTGTTGTAAATAATGTCCTTTTTTGTTAATGTAAAAATAAATCCCATTTCGTCTACATTTTTATAAATTAGGAATATCTGATACTAATCTTCAGAGGATTCTTCTCTTAAGATAAGAGGATCCTTTTGGCGCCTATTTTAGAACAGAGTATTCTAAAAATAAGTGGAAAATTCTTAAAATGAGAATATCATTTTTTCAGTGAATGTATAAAAAAACTCGAATATTTGTGTTAAGTGGTTTATTTATAAGTTGTGTATCTCTTAAATATTCTGCAAAATATTTATCATTTTTTTCAAACATAAATTATATAAAATTTTGTTAAAAAAAAATGAAAAATGTATAACGGGGGGAAAAAAAAAATAAATACCCTAGAAGATATTAAAGACGCTAGTTAAGTGAATCGCTGTGTAAACACACAAATTTGCGAAAAAAAAAAAAAACGGTTGCTTATCGATGCAGACGGTGATTGGTAAGATTAATAGTTTTTCACGAGGATAATTCGTTGATTTACGATGTGCCGTCGAAAATTTCGCGATAAGAATTAACACAGGGAGCAATAATTTGTGTCACGCGTGATTCTCGTCTCTCGCGGCCATAATTACGGGGTTCGTCCGGAGGGGGGTTTTCGGCGGGGGTCGGTACCTTTCGTGTAATGTCTTCATGCGGGCCAGCCCGGTCTGCGGTGGGATTTGCGAGGATAATAACTCGCGGGCGCGCTGATCGAAATATTAAAGGAACCCCTTGTTCCGCGCGATAATGCCTACGTGCTTTACGAACGTTAAGCTCCGGCCCGCGCGAATTGCACGGTGCCACCGCGTAATAATAAAGCCGGTTCGTTGGTTGGTTGGTGGTCGGTCGGTCGGTCGTTTCGATCGCTTGCATAAGGCCACCCGACGATGGTACGTGCGGTGTGTGCATATATGCATATACACACGCATTTGTCATTCTCTCGTGCGGGCGAATAAAGGTACCGTCGCGCGCGCGCAGATGCGTATCTTTAATGACACCTTCTACGACGCACGCGGACATTTGCCTTCGCGAAAAATGCGATCTCGCAATTAATATATACATATATGTATATTAATATACATATATATATACATATTAACTCTAATTGTAAGATACGATTTAGAATATACTAGAGATGTTTGGTTGCTAATCGACGTATAGTTTGAAAAAATTTAAAAGTGAAAAGGGTATGCGAAGACACGCGAGAACATAGATGTGCAGAATCTTCCGCATACATGCATAAAGACTGTACATACGTGTATGTACATACACGACGACAAATCGTAATGCGGTAATAATAGATGCACCAGCAGCAACAGTTGTCCAGCGGTCGGAGAGGGTTTAGTTCCCCTCGCGGGGGGGAGGGGGAGGGGGGAGGGGGAGGGGTGAGGGGGAGGGAGGGAGATATAGGGGTGGAAAAGTTAATGGAAGGATAGGCATAGAGGACGCGAAGTGGGTTAATGGGGGATGGACTCCCCCCCCCCCGTTTCCCTCCCCCTCTCGCGCGACAACGCTTTCGAGTGCGAAGCTGCGCAATTTGCGCGTAAATATTTTTACCGGTTTTTACGCGAGTCGCGTATATACATACATACTTTACATTGTACGCGCGCGCGTACAACTTCATAAAATAAACGGGAGAGCAAGCGAATAGTGACACTACTCGCTGTGGCTATTCCGCAAAACTCGCGCGCACGCACGATGGGATGCATAATTTATCGAATTTATACGTCGCGAATATGTTTTATACGCTCGCTCGATATTCGCGCATCGATTAGTCACGTCCGGGAGGGAGTCGCGGAAAAGTCGGCATTTAATCGCCGAGATAGGCAGGCACCGTTAGATAGCGATGGGATTAAGCGTCTTACAAGTATAGGTTCGAATTTGTTTGCGTGGTTTCGAACTCTCTATGATTATATCGAAAAGAAAAACCAGTATTTTCAAGTAGACTCGAACCCGAACGAGAGATAGGTTATTCGAATCCTCTAAAATACGAATATAACTGTTCTAGATTCGATTACTTCGCAAGTGTACACTTGGCGTCATAAATGCCTTCCCACCTGAAGACAGCTGCTTTCGAGTCAATAATGCTAGACGCATTGTCTCTAGTTATTTCGATTGTCTTCAGGTGGGAAGGCATTTATGACGCCAAGTGTACTATATGAAATATTATTTCTTACGAGTATTTTTCGAATCCTAGAAAATAAAACTTGATTCGATTCGATTCGGATTTTTAAGTACATTGAACTTGAGCCCATCCCTACCGTTAGATGCTGAACCGCGGAAATCTGCTTACTGATAACACGCGTGATAACGTGTCGTATACTTTGCTTGCGTAATCATCACTTATATTAATTAAGTGTTTCATAAGCGCATCTGTTAGATTGAGATTCGCCGATTTTATATCCAAAGTAAAAAAATTTGATAACTTTTAGCATATACGATACCTTTACTTTGTATCGCGGGAAATCTTAATAATAATGTATTAGCTGAATTATAAGATAGCATATTATTATACGCTGCGGCCGAAGTATTGGATAGATTAAAAACATTTTTTCAGAATTTTCTCGTCGAATAAAATCCCACGTTAAATATATTCGGTCGCGAAACGACTCGCGTGTCGATGCAGGAAGCCTTGCTTAGGCATTAACCGCTTGCCCTGTAATCGCAGAAAAGCGACGTTTAAAGGTCCGCTTTTTATGTTATTTTTTTTTTTTACGTTTATTATGTCATATAACGTGCACCGAGGAGTGGACGCAAATTGGCGATAACGTCGTGCCGCCGATAAGGTCGGGGAGAGCGTATCAGCGGCGTCGCATCGTCCTGTGCCAACCCTTTATTCGCTTAGTCTAGGTCACGCTCCTCGCCCGGCCAGACACGGGCAAATGTTTACGCGCGCTCGAGAGAGAGAGAGAGAGAGAGAGAGAGAGAGAGAGAGAGAGAGAGAGAGAGAGAGAGAGGGTGGGATACGTAACGCGTTAAACTGATACGCGACGGCGGCGTACGAAACGATACGGCGGTAGCGTACAAACTATACGGCGTCGTAAACGAGTCCCGACGGTGCAACAGCAGTAAACCGAGCGTCTGCCGACGTTGCACGTGTGCCAGACGCACGTGCGTGTCGTAGCGGATACGGAGAAATACCGAAAGAACGGAAAGGAAGAGGAGCGACACGGATGTATTTTATTAGGATAGGACATTTAATCGTCGACTTTGAAGTAGGTACAAATTACGAAAAAATTGTATTCTCATTTTAAGAATTTCCCCCGCTTATTTTTAGAACACCCTGTTCTTAGGATCCTCTTACCTTAAGAGGGGAATCCTCTAAAGATTAGTATCAGATATTCCTAATTTATAAAAATGTAGACGAAATGTATTTATTTTTACATTAACAAAAAAGTACATTATTTTACAGCGTTTTACATTATTACACATCAGGCAAAGAAAGATCATAAAGAAAGCATAAACATATAGTACATATAGACCGAACATGAGGCACGGAAAGGCATCTGGTTCTGGAACTTGAATTAGGTTATTTTACGCGTTGCTTACTCGTGAACACTTCTCTTAAGTCACCCGAGTCTTTTTCTTTCGAGTCACTTATTAACTTCATCCATTTTTCTAATAAATTAAAAAAACATTCAGTGACAAACACTGCACTGCACTGTAAATTTCAATACTATTATATAAATATAATCATATACATTACTGCAACAATATAAGCATATAACGCCAAATAAACAGTCAGCATAAAAGAAACATACGACCGTTTGTTATTAATAAGGAATATATTCTTGGTTTTAGAGAATATTTTCGAAACACTTAAGAATATTTAAGAAGAGATTAAGTTAAGAGGGATTTTATAATATACAGTCCTCTGACTTCGAGAACACAATTTTTTCGGTGTAAGATCTGTTCGATTCCGAAATACGTTGTGATAAAATTTTAATAATCTTTAATGTCCGTAGATCCAGGTATAAACGCTTCAAATATACCTTTATAATCGATCCTGATCGATGGTTTATACCAAGAGAGATACTTTTACGAAATAATCGATTATAAATAATGGATATTTTTTATAATCGATTTTATTCGACCGTGTTGAATGTCTTCGCGCAGTGCCAGCAGTCGCTCAGAAACTAAAGCAGAAAAGTCGCGCAGATATTTACGCGAAAATAGATTATTGGAAAACCGTTCAAGAACGCTTAAGAATTTTGGGCGGCATCGTGTTCCTCGCCGCACGACGAATAAAACGAAGATGACGTAGTGGCGCGATAACAGTTGCGAACAAATTCTACAATCTAGAGTGTGTGATAGTAACATCTGCAACATGTTTAGATTAGGGTTATAGTATGGATCCTTGAGGATTAATTTCGAGGGCTCGTTCATTGTGCGTGAGATGTGAGAATAACTTATATAAACGAGAAATAGTATATTTATATATATATTTTTTAATTGCTCTTGTTGAAAAATAAACGTACAAGAAGCAATTTGTTAATATGAAATATATTAATAATATAATCAAAACGTATAACATATGAAACAATTATATAAAGTAATTAAAACATATTTTTTTTATATTTCGCGCGATTGATATAAATATATTCTTTATTGTTTTATAATATTTATATTTTTGCGTGCAATATTTTGTCATAAATTCATGACACATTATCCAATGGATAAATGTACAATTGTGTAGCTGTAGGAAGAAGAACGTATCCAAGAAACGTTTTTTTTTTTCGCGCAGGGATACCTCTCATTGCTTCTCGTCGAAGAAGCGCTTACATTTCCGTCAGATCGAAGATTCTCCCGCTCGCATTATGATAGGCAGTAATTACGCGCGGCATTAATTAGCCGTTTGATATACAGCTTTAACGTGACGGGGGAAGAGGGCCCGCGGCATACGGATCATTAAATGCATGTACATACATTACGCATTTCGTCGTAGCTGTATCCACGTGCGTCTATCGTGTAACCCGTAATATGCGATACCGTCACAATTGTTTGTAATGTGTACGTAGAGAGGGTGCGGATGTGTGCGAATATGCACGGAATAAAGTTACGGAAATTTACGTCGGTGTGGCGGCTCGCGGAGTTAAATCGAACTTAACTTTAGGAATATCGAGATTCTTTCAGTTTTACGTACGCTATCGAGAGCGAGGCTTTTTTTTCATGTTCGCGAATGTTACAAGATCGGGAAACGTATCTCTTTTTTAATATAAAATATATCAATAATGTGAGTAAAATATATTTTTTATTTTTATTAATATAGATAGTTATTATTTTACAAAATTTTTGTTTTTACACACGACATTTTGTCATAAATTTATGTTACATTACTTAATTTATATCAATCGATAAGTATATATAAGAGTATCAGAAATCCCTGCGATTCATGTATTTATTTAAATCGCGTTTTTAGAAAACATTTTTTGGGGAAATTTTTATGTATAAACAACAGAAAGAAAGAGAAAATTGTAATTAAAAGGACATGCTATTTTCGTAAAAGTACGAGCGCTTTTCTTTGCCAATTACACATAATATAACCAAGATTCAAGAAAATACGTACGCATACGCGTGAAACATTTGTTTGTATGTGAAAGAAAGCAAAATTAAAAACGAAAACCCTCGCGTTTTCTTCCTTTCTTTTCCGTTCGTTCGCCGCACGCGAGACATTTTTCACGTCTTTGGCCCCCCTTTCTCTACTACGATTTCCCCCCTTTCCCCCCTCTTCGATCTGCCGCTTCGCGCGACTTTTTTCTTCCTCTTTTCTCCTTCATCCTTCGTGAAGCGCCGCGAGAGTTGTAAACAACTTGCCTGCCCTCCTGGAAACATCCCCATAAAGTATGTTTTATCTATCGTAAATCGATGGAGCGGCGTATTTCACCGGCGCGCTGTTATACAATGCGGCTCAATTAATGCCAAACCGTTGCTCTGATTTATTTCTTAACTCGCCGCCGCATCGCGATCATCGGCGCGCGCTCCGATATACGGTTTATACACGACGATCGACCGTGAACGCTCTCCGAAGGATCCGCGTAATAGTTCCTCGGTTTACGCGGTAAACAGAGTTTAAACCGACGATGGCTGGAGGTACCGTTCGAAACGTTCCCGTTCGCACGTCGATCACTTTCAATGAAGAACTTATGCTAACATTATACCTTTATTATACATATCATATCTTTACGCGTCATCTCTGATCCTTCAATCGCGCGGCAACGAAAGATTTATAGAATTGATAAACTAGAGCTAATACGATTATAGTACTTTAAATACACTTAGCGATTGATTTTTTCATTATCGACGCATTCCATTATTTTTTGAGTATATTATACATATATTATATTTTTTTTTTTATTATTATATATAATATAATATATATTTATTTTATTATTTTTATATATTTTGTAATAATAAATACACTTATAATAGAAAGATAATTAATCTATATGAGTAATCAGCCAGGTTTTTTCCTTTGAGTTTACATTTACGCCACGCATTTTCTGTTCTTTTTTCTCTGTTTCTCATATTTTTTATTTATATTAGTATATTATTTAATACGTGTTTCGATCTCTATAGTTTTGAATACAGAGCGACATTTAGTACACGGACATGCCTCTCGCCGGCTGATTCTCTTTCCAGATGCGCTTCTTGCGTTACTCGGTAGTCGCGCGAGCTATAAAGCAAGAAGGCAAGAAAGATGCCCGCAGCGAACGCGTCTGCGAAATTTGAGCCGCGAAATGCGCGAGCAGCAAGAACCGAGGACCGTCACCGCCTACCTCGGTTTCGCAGAATCCGTCAAACAATGAGACGATACCCGGAACGACCGGTATTCCTTCAATAGCAAGACCCGCGGGGGCTTGGCTCCCGACATTGCATTAGTTTCCATTATTCCGGCCATTGTTCCGCGCAATAACCCCCCGCGTCTTCGCCAGCCCTTTTGCAGCTTCCGGTGGTTGTGCGAGACCTGCAAGACGATGACGACTCGCGGAAGTCTTTGAGCTTCTCAGAAAGCCAATCCGTGCAAAGGTAACCGAATACGCGCGCGCTGTCGACGCTTGAGAAACTCGTATACATTTCGTTTTAATTTTAATTTTCTTGTTATGCGCGATTTGAATCATCGAAGCAAATTGTTCACGGATACTTTGAAAATTGAAGATATGCCAAGAATACAGTTGCATTATATCACCGAAAAAATTGTATTCTCGAAGCAAGAGGACTGTATAAAATATTCTTAAGTGTTTCTAGAACATCCTATAAAATTGAGAATATATTCTTTGTTAGTAACAAACGGTTGTATTTTTTTTATGCACCGTTTATTTGGCGTTATATTGTTGCAGCAATGTATATGATTATATAGTGTTGCAATTTACAATGCAGTGAAATGTTTGTCACTGAATAGTTTTTTTAGTTTATTAGAAGAATTGATGAGGTTAATAAGTGGCTCGAAAAAGAAGTTTTGAGCGACTTAAGAAAAGTGTTGACGAGTAAATAACGTGTAACATATTAATACAGGGTGTATACTCCCTGGAAAAACCGGGAAAACCTGGGATTGTCAGGGATTTTTTTTTTATCTTGAAAAATCCGGGAATTCTCATGGAATTTTATATAGACTCAGGGAATTTTTTCAAAAAGTGTGCCTTTGATAATTTTATTGACGATGTCTTTTTAGTGTCAAAGTCTTATGGAAGTTTCATAGAAAATTGTTCAATTTTTTAATAATATTTAAATAAATTAGTACTCCTTAAGACGTTTATCATAAATTATTTTTTGTTTTATATTTTTATTTGATATTTTCCCATATATCTTTAGCGTTTAGATATATTGATATATTGCACTTTGTTATTGTCCCAATTTTACGATTAATAAATCAATATTAAATGCTAGAAAAACTGCATTTTTGATAACTTTCTTTGTAATCGTATAAATAGAAAACATTAGAAAGCGCATACAATAAAGAAACTTATTTTAAAAAGCTGCATTTAAAAATTTTCGGATTTTACCTGGAATTTTAAACAAAAATACCTAGAAGATCAGGGAATTCTCAGGGAATTTTTTTACAAGATTTGAGTAGACACCCTGTAATATAACCTAATTTAATCGTTAATTCAGGATCCAGATCTCGTACCTCATATTCTGTCTATATTGTACTATGTCTATGCTTTCTTTATGGTCTTTCTTTACTTGTGTGTGCTGTAAAATAATGTACTTTTTTATTAATATAAAAATAAATTCCATTTCGTCTACATTTTTATAAATTAGGAATATATGATACTATAATCTTTAGAGGATTCTCCTCTTAAAATAGGATTCTTTTGGCGCCTATTATTCTAAATAAGTGGAAAATAAGTGGAAAATTCTTAAAATGAGAATACAATTTTTTCAATATATATTTGTACTTGCGCGCAACATATTTAAAAATAATTTTTTTTATATCGCGTTATTAGGCATAAAAAGTTAGGTATGAAAAAAGTCTTTTGTCCAAAGGAAGAGGACCGCGAAACGTTCGAAATAAGTAGAGAAAAGAATTAAAAACAAGATTGTTGCGCCTAACATCGGCGCTCGGCTCTTATTAGCTTTCTTTATATCCTTTTCGATTTATTACAGAAGAAATTAGGTCAGTAGACCTGGATAGAAAAAGATGAATTTTGTGAGACGTCGCAGAGGGACTTGTGCGGGTTTTCGGGGCGACTCATGGTAGACATATCGGCCATATTTAACCGCAGCCTGGATGCAACCGCGAGCACGATCGCCTTAACCGCGCCCCGAACGCGCTTCCGACAGTTCTCGCGGGCGGTTTCCATGGGCAATGTCAGTCGCAGGCGGTGGTTATAGCGCCGTGACGTCTTCCTCACGGATGTGAGGATGCACAGACGCGTCTTTCGCGCGATAATAACTCACGAGTGACGCTCAGCGTTACCTATTCCCGCAACAATCCCGCCGTCTGCGAGAGAGATTAATTTCATTCATCGCGGATAACGTTGCGGAAACGCGCCGCTTTCCTCCTCGTAGGAGGAAAAAGGGAAGGAGGAGGTCTGATTATCGTCGTTATACGTCGCGACGCGATCGGAAATACGCAAGATGTCTGCTGTATGTATATACCGAGAAAAGTGATCAATTATTCCATAGGCGATAAATATTTATGCCTGTCAAATTGTTACATGCAGATTCTCATTCTTGAAAAGAATCTATGTAGAATGCATGGGCTCATAAATTTACTCGTTGTGAATGAAAAAATGTGTTGAAATATCATAAAAATAATTTCGAGAAATTTAAATTTGTTAGAAAATAGAAAATCATATATTAGAAAAATATAGTGTGTATTTAAAGTTAATTTAAAATTCACCTTTACAAGAATAAAACAATTTGATCGAGATACAAACATTATTATGAAAAAGAAATCAAATGTTGCAAATTTGCAAAGATTTAGCTTATATGCATCGTGAGGTTAATTTAATTTTTGTTAATAAACATATTTATCATAATGATTAAAGAGAAAGAAGAGAGAATATATATCTCATAATAATATAAGGCAAAATTAAGTTTCGAAATATTTCTCAATTAGATTTTTTTTATATTAAAACGAAAAGGCTCTGATATAAATACAAATTCAGGTAGGAAATAAGAGCCAGGCGCAGAAATTAGGCGCAACAAACTTATTTTTAAATTCTTCTTTATTTCATTTTAATTCAGAATCTGAATTCAGATTTTTTCTTCGGAATTTCTTCAACATTTGTCGAGAAATGCATCGAGGCCTCAATTATATGCATTCAGCAGATTGACATGGGAAAATTCAAATAGCTTGCCATCTTCGAAAACTAATCGAAGCACTCCGCGAATATTTCGCGAGATCTCGCGGGCGATTGATTATCGTGATAGGAACAACAAACACTTTGCACATTACGATCATCGGCAATCGCGCGGCGATAGGATTAGGTCTTTAATCTCGATCGGAAATTTTCTTTCTCCCTCTTTCTCTCTCCCCCTTCCTTCGTCTATCCTTCTTCCAACCGACGGTGTTCTCCGAAAACACTTCTTCCCTCGTCGCAGTTCCTGGCCGGGACGAAGCTGCGTGGGAAATCGCGGGCGGTACGTAATTTCTCCGGCCTGATTCTGCGCGTGGATTATCCCGACAGCATCCCGACTCGAAATATATAGATACATTGTGCCACTCGTGTAGATCGCGAGAATCGAGCCGCGGCCTCACGATTAAACGTGCCTTGCGTCGACGGGAACCCTTGGATGCGCGAGCGAGGATTATCGTCGCAAGGAGATTCTCGCGGACCTCGTTAAAGCGCATAATCAAACGAGCCGAAACTGATGCTGAAAACGATGGCGAGGCGCAAAATAAACGCCTCCTTCCGTCTCCTTCTGCGTGGAGCAAAATAAACGCGCGTCGCGTTCGGATTTTCGGTAGATGAGGAAGCGATTGAGGAAGATACTATTTACGATCGAAAAATAAATTCGAAGCGAGATTGGACGAGATAAACAGGATATGAGAGGCATTTAAATTGAGACACCTAAATATAGAAAAAAATTAAGCGAAATAAGAAGAAATGTTTCAGACAAAAGTTTCGAGGGAGATGTAATATCGTGACCTAGAATTGTCCTCGAGTGGTGTTTTTCAAGGTCATTTAAAGGTCGACCTAGTTTTTTTAAATAGAATCATCAAATTTTTTTGTTTTATATGTATATAAATCGATTCCTCGCAATATTCGGCATAAAAAGTTATGGATGGCCAAAAAGTGAATTAGTTTACGAGACATTTTATACTTTAATTTGACATAATTTTCCATAAGCTATGAAATATCTCGTAAAATATTCATTTTTCGATGATCCTACCTCAATACCTTTATGCACGAAATAATGAGAGGAATCAATTGGTATTAAGAAAAACACATAGTATATGAGAATTACGGCAACAAATGACGGCAAATGCGTGGGAATAATTGTAGTAAGGTCGACTCCGAAGGAGCTTGGATTCGGTCTTCTCGCTCCGTCTTCGTCACTTTTTCGCGAAAACCCTCTCGCTGGATGGAAGGTCACGATCTCGGCGAACCGGAGGATTGGTATCCCGCTGTTGCTGCACGCTCGAGAAGGTGTCTCGTATCTACGTCCATCGCTAAACAGCCCGAGCGTGAAATCAGACCAGCAATCTCCCCGCTCGCCTCATCTTTCTCTCTTTCTTCGTTCCTCCCTCTCTCTCTCTCTCTCTCTTGCTTCGTAAGCTTTTTCTTTCTTCCTTCTCTTGCTCTTTAATTTTCACTGAAAACCCCGAACGCCATTATCCGTACCGAGAAGATTCCGGGCGCTCGTCGAAAATCGCATTTCGGGGGTCAGTTTCCACAGAGAGAAAATGGAGTTTGCGGCAATGGAATAAAAAAAAATTTCTTTGATATTGCCGATGACGCTTAACATAAATGTATGCTAAATTACACGGAGTTATAGATAGGTTTAGTCTCATATTTTTTTTGCATTTTGTTTGATCGTGTAGTCATGGCTCAATTTAGGGTCGACGTTTGTTTGACAAAAATCGAACATAATTTTCTTCGTAAATATTTAAAATGTAACGTTCAATATATTTTTGTATAATTAAGCCTCTATTTAAAATTTCTCAAACTAAAAAAATTAATTTTACGAGAAATAAAAATGTTGAAATGGGAACCGCAATCGAGGCGGATTATTGAGTTAACTCTCTCTGTCTCTCTCTCTCTCTCTCTCTTTTTCCCTCGCAAGAGACATGGAGAATTTCACGATGTATACGATGGTGATGGAATACCATCAGTGGGATTTCTTGACGATTTAAATGCTCCGATACCGGTACACCATCGCCTCCGGCGTCTCGGGCGTCAAGTCGAATCAATATTTGCCGAGATTCATTCGCGCGTCGAACAAGAGGCGGACGCGAGGAAGGGGGCGAGCAAGGGGGGTGAGGGCGAGGGGGGCGAGGGGGGGAGAACGAGCGACTCTCGCGAATCGCGCTCCAGGCGCGACTAACCGGATATCGGAAAGCCAGCGGTAATTCGATTCCCACGTGTACCGGAGCGTGCGGTGTACCCTCGGAAAAATTATTCCGGGTACGTTGCCGCCCGAGGATGAAGAGAGGAGAGCAGCGACGACGACGGCGACGCGACGTTTCACTTCTCTCTCTCTCTCTCCATCCTCCTCCCCTTCTCTCTCTCTCCCTCTCTCTTTCTCTCTCTTTCTCTCTCTTCTTGTATCTCTCGAGCGACGACAGGCTTCATAAAAAGGCATCGCCGTCTTCTCGGGGCCCCCAAGCCGCTAGTCGTATGACGAGCAAGCGTCACGTTTGCGGCAAACGACGCGCATGGCGCAGCTGGAGTCTCCGCATAGAGACCCTACGTGCGCTACGCCCTATCGCGCCATATGCGTCGTTGCGTCTCCCTTTCCCTCCTCCTCCTCTGGCATCGCTGCGCTTGCATCCCTCACGCTCACGCCGTAAAGCCACGTAATACTCTTCGGATCCTGGGGAACCGCCGAACGGGCGAATGGGACACGTCCGCGGACGCGTAGCCCGCAATTGTCGCGGCTGTACGAGGCAGCTAACCGAGATAGTCTCTGTCTATCCTCTCTCTCTGTGCTGATGTAGATGCGTCGCACGTACGGAGAGACGTGGGAGCGCGCACGTGCGTGCATCCGTATATATGTATGTACGTACGGCGCCTTCGAGGCAAGGAAACCCCGGAAGACATGGTCGGCGATTTCGAGTCATTCCCGCCGAAAGCTGGAAATTATTACCGACGATTTTATTGTTTTTTTTTCTCTCTCTCTCTCTCTCATTTCTTTCGTGTCTTATCGAAATATATTACCACGTGTTACGCGCGCAATGTATAATGTGTAGCGCGCGTCTCTCCACGTGTTGCGCGCACGATGTTACCGTAAATCTCCCTTCTCGACGATTCTTTCTTCTTCTTTGAAAATTGGGACTAGCGATGGGATTAAGTATCTTACAAGTTGGCTCGAATTTGTTTGCATGGTTTCGAACTCTCTATGATTACATAAAAAAAAAACAGTACTTTCAAGAAGACTCGAATCCGAACGAGATAGGTTCGAGTCCTCTATAAGTACCTCGAAAAACAAGAGCAGTAAAAAACAAAAGCAAGTATTATAAATTTTTTTTATCTTAGAGTTCGAGTACTACTTGTAAAATATTCGATTCTTTATAAATACTATTTCGAACCTTGCAGGTGCGCAATCTAAAATTCGAATATAACTGTTCTAGATTCGATTACTTCGCGCAAGTATAATATATGAAATATTATTTCTTACGAGTATTATTCGAATCCTAGAAAATGAGACTTGATTATTGGATTCGACTCGGATTTTTAAGTACATATTGAACTTGAGCCCATCACTAATTGGGATCATCTCTCTCTCTCTCTCTCTCTCTCTCTCTCTCTCTCTCTCACAGCTGGCATGTCGTGGTGAATATTGCGACCCGGTATCGCGAGTGATTACATGCATCTACGTTACATTCTACGAACGTGAAAGCGGAGAGGTAAGAGACGTTTGCGGAACACGAAGAAAAGTCTTTCTCTCTCTCTTTTTGCTTCTCTCTGTCCTTCGTTCTGTCTCGTTTGCTCCCAAGCCAAACAGCCGAGGGAGGAACGGGAGTAGAAGGCAGGGTAGATAACCCTGCATCCTAGTGCTAAGATAACCTGACTTGACCCGCGGGTCCTCCTTGCTGAATAATTACGGGGAAGCCCAGCGTCTCTCTCGCTCTCCGCCATCTCTTACTCTTGCCCATCCACCCTCCACCCCTCTGTCCCCTTTCTTGGTGGCATGAAGGCAGCGGGAGACCTGAACCTGGTGGCTCTTAGCGATGGTATCGACCTGCGGAGAGAGTCTTTGCTTCCTCCCTAGCCCTCCTCTTTCCAAACCAAGTCGGCCCTCTTGCCCACCGTCTCCTTTACCTACCTTCTCTCTCTCTCTCTCTCTCGCTTCAGCCGTACCACCACCTTCGTCCTTCGCCCACCGCTTGCATCATGGTCTCGCCCGTCTCCCCCCTTGGGCATTCTAACGCCCGCCACGGCAAGGGTTGCTCCGTGACTGCTCCTTAGGTCCACAGGATCGAAGGCAGAAGGAATAGGAGGAAGATGGTGGCGGTGTACGTAATGTGTATGTATGTCGTTGCGGTGGGGGGCAGAGAGAGAGAGAGAGGACGACCCCGGACCCATGTAACCTGGCCCAGGCTAGGCCAGGTCTGACCCAAGTCACGAACACGCATGACCACGGATAGATCGTGCCAAGCTTAATCCTGACTAACCCGGCCCACCTTCAGGGGCGGATGATCGTTTTGCTCTCTCGCTCGTTCCCCTCGCACGTGGATTACCACCGTCGTTTGTGCGTGGCTCTTTTATCCCGACCCGCGTTATCGCTCTTATCGCCGTTTTCCTCGGCGCCATCCTCTCGATAACCGCGGGTCAATAGGAGCAACCCTATATACGTTCTTTATTTCGCATTTCATAACGGAATGTTTGAACATTTAAGCGTCGCAATATAAAATTAAATGTAAACAGTCTCGATTGACTTAGGCATTATTTTTTACATTTGATATCGGTAAAAAATAATCTATTTTAATAGCAATAATTCAAGTTAATTCACATCCCTCGAAAAAATGTGTATCTGAATATTTTAAGATTCAATGTTTATCAGTAATATATCTCGATTGTACTTTAGTAGATTTCTTCATGTTTGCATCTTGACGAGAAGCATTTTCTATTTGAATAGAAAAAAAATTGTTGTTCCATAGCGTTTTAGCTTTGATTAATAAGATTGTGTACAATTAATTGCATATCAATAATATTCTCTAAGAATTTCATTTCAATTTGCAACGTGTTTTCTTATATCGCTATTACAATTTTTTTTCACGTTTCTTGTAAATATTTTGTCAACATATTATTTTTCATATATATACATATATATGCGTAAACGTCATATTTTTTTGAATTACGGAAGGAACTAATTTTCTTTGAAACATGTTGCATTTCTCCCCTGAATAACTCGTCGTTAGTTGACGCACTTAAGCGGCGCAATTAAGCGGTCCATCTAATCGCGCGCGCGAGCGAGCGAGCGTTTTCCCGGTTTCGCGCGCCGCGGCTTTCATGTTTACCGCACATTTAACCGTCGAATGCAACGTCTGTCGTCTGTGTGAATATCGCGTGCGCGACGACCGCCGACGGCCGAATAAATACTTAATTCTAACGTTACGCTGGAGCGCCGAGTGCTTAAGTACACAGTCGCGGCCGCGAGCGCGGCCGTTTCTTCGCGCTCGTTGCTACGGATAATCGCGCGCTCGGCTAGCCAGCCCTAATCCGCCCCTGTGTTCGACATTATACCTACCTAACCGAACCGGGCCGTATTCGTGCCGTTGCTCGCTACTCGTGATCGTGCATTCGTTCACGGACAGTGTAACCTCCCTCGGCGGCGGGCGGAACGGCGAACTCGATAATATGCACTCACTGCATGTGCATCGGGCCTCGTAGATCAGCCAGTTTTAAACAAAATTGGCATTATCTCTCTCTCGCTCTCTCTCGCTCTCTCTATTTCTATCTCTCTCTCGCTCTCTCTCTATCTCTATCTTTCTCTCTCGCTCTCTCTCGCTCTCTCTCGCTCTCACTCACTCTTTCTCGCTCTTTCTCGCTCTTTTTCACTCTCTTCTCACTCACTCTTTCTCCCTTTCTCCCCCCCCTCTCTCACTCTTTTTCGCTCTCTCTCGCTCTCTCTCACTCTCTCTCGCTTTCCTTCGCTCTCCCTCGCTTTTTCTCGCTCTCGCTCTTTCTCGCTCTCTTCTCACTCATTCTCTCTCTCTTTCTCTCTTTCTCCCCCTCGCCCCCCTCTCTCTCTTCTCTTCTCTTCTCTTTTCTTCTCTTATGCATTTACTATATGTATATACATAATAGCAGGCCCCTTTCATTGATTGCTTCCGTTTCGTGCACTTTATTTCATACTCCAAACTAACTCTTTAACACCGAGCTGTCTCGAGTTTCTCGAGCAGAGCATAGCTGTGCGTTTACTTAATTCATAATATTAAAAATATTTTGGTAAATTGAAGAGTTGTGCAAGTTTTTTTTTGTTTTTTTAGAGAGAGTTATACTTTTCGAGAAGATTGGTGTGTCCTGCATTATAGTGGGACTCTGTTAATATGTATATAATGTATAAGTATACAGGTGGGATACTCTTTAGTAATACCGCATAAAGTGCACGTGGAAAACATGCAGAATACTTTTTCTTTTCTTTCTTGTTTCTAAAGAGAAGAAAAAAGAAATAGTGAGTATGAGCTTTGTTGCGAGGACATATCTTACAATTAGATGTATAAAAGCGATTTCTTAGTCCACGGTGTTTGAGAATCAGCTGGTTACAATCGTGTCGCTGATAATACGGCATGCGCGCGAGACTCGTCACGAAAGTTTTACACGATCATTTTTTACGCTACTGCCACACCCTCGCTGGGCATTTAGCATTTCATTAAGCAGCCTACAATCTACTATCCTATATGTAATCTCTTCATACACGAAGGAAAAAAAAAAGTCTCATTTTTACAATTCCTTTTTCCTTGTTGCGTGGCATCGAGAATGATATATTTTTTATACCGTTTCATCTACATGTATATATATGTATGTATATGAAAAGATGAAAGTTTGAAAATCATGTTGAAAGCAAATGTGTAGATCTCTCCGCGATGAAAGCTTTTACTCTCGCGATTGGAAGATTTCTAGTTCAATTAAGAGATTGTTATCATAGCGACGCGCGCGGTGATATTTTCACTTTCGGAAAATATCTGCGAGATAACGTCGACCCCATGTCGAGAGAAATAACGTGGGAGGAGCAACGTAGGAAGACGCAAACACGTTCACCGGCACAATCAGAAGAGGTTTCTTGATTACGACGCGTAATCAAGGCGGGCTTTTTGCATAACCAAGAAAGGTTGGTTACAATGTATAATCGAGAAAGCTCTTTCTCTCTCCCTCTCTCTGTATAACTAAGAAAAGCTGCGTAGGATGCATAATCAAGAAAGCTTTCTTCGTTAGGAGGGTTACACGTGTTCCTGTCCGTGCGGGAACTTATTAGGTCCTCTAATCCCGCCGGCAAATTTGCAGGTATGCGAGCGAACCTTTCGCATATGTAATAAACGAGTATGCAACAAGGGAATCTCCGCGTTTTTGTTGAAGCTCGTTGCACAGATGATTCGGACATTGTTAGCATTGACGCGGAAAGAGAATGAAAATATGTTAAATACGAGGAGGAACAAGGGAGAACGGGCGTAAATTTATAATATCGCGATTTATTTAAATATCATTTGTTGTTTCGATTCTCGATATATACAGGAGCGCGGCAAAAGCCGTGAATTACACAATTTAACGACGCAATTGACGGCCCATCTTCGGCCCGCGCGCAAAATTTCTGCACACCGAATTTGCCAATTATTTATACAACACACACGCGCTAGTCATAAAATTATCTCCTCGACTATGAAGCCGATAAATCAACAATACAACAGATTAATCTCGCTCTTTTCTAACCGGATCGGTTCGGGCCAGTTCGTTGAAAATAATATGAGCGCAGTTTGAAACACGATAGAGGGCCGCAACGATTTTACCGTGTAACACACATGATGCCGTGCAACCCGCGTATACCATACGTATGCATTAACACCCACAAGCGTGCGCCATAGATAGCGCGCGCACACGCGTGCACGAATATACGTACGCGACGACAAAGTATGTGCGCGTTAAACCGCTCTACCGCGGAAACGCGTTAAACCGCTCTTCAACCCTCGCCACCCCCGTTCGACCCCTCCCGCCCCCTCCCACCCTCTCGCGCGCATCAGCCCTACACTCGTGCACTTCCGGTCCTCGACCCTTTCGCCCTTTTCATACTCGTGTCCTCTCGCATCCTTCAACGCCCTTCACCCCCTCCCCCTCCCCCTCCCCCTTTCCCCCCGTCGCAGCCTCTACCGTTCGCGCCGCCGGCTCGCTTCGTCCTCTTATCCTTCCATTAACAGCGTAAGCCCGGCGCCGTATCGCGTCCTTAAAAATCGTCCACGGCATATTTAATGTTTGCACTTTGACGCTACGAGAGACGCGACCGAGGCGAGAGGCTTCCACCTGGAACGAACGGTCCATTAGCGCGCTTAATTAGACGGGGGCTTTTTTTCGCTTAAATATAATCGCCGCGGCGAATGGTTAATAGGGGAATTTAATAAAAGTTGGAAATCGAACACACACACACACGCACGCACGGGGGTGTGAATACGCGGTCCTTGTCTTTTTTTTCATTGAAAAAATTTCGGAAATCTCCGCGACCTCATTTTTACACAAACGTGTGTGACGATTGTAACGCTGGTCGCGGGGTGCTCGAATTAAATATTGCCGGTTATATGCGAAAACAACGGGTATTACGGTGAAATCCGCGGGGAAGTTCGAAATTGGATAATGGTACGTAATACCGGCAGCAAACGCGGCGAAAACAAATATTTGAATATTATATTATATTCGCCGGCTGGTGCGCGCAGTGTGGAAAAAAATAAATCCGTAGGGATGGTTTATCAATTTGGACAAATGGTTGTTAATATCGTTTAGCGCGAATGTTATTAATGAACGCGATTGTGATACGACAATTGCAACCGCTCGAAGAGAAATACGAAGTACAATACGTACATACATATTTACTGAAAAAATTCTCATTTTAAGAATATTTTCCAATTTATATTCCTAATTTATAAAAATGTAGACGAAATGAAATTTATTTTTACATGAACGAAAAAGTACATTATTTTACAGCACACACAGGCAAAAAAAAAACCTGGGTTCTGAACAATTAAATTAGGTTTTACACATTATTTACTCGTTAACACTTCTCTTAAGTTGCTCAAGTTTTCTTTTTCGAGCCACTTATTAACTCCATTCATTCTTCTAATAAACTGAAACTATTCGGTGACAAACATTGCACTGCATTGTAAATTGCAATACTATATAACCATATATATTGCTGCAACAATATGACCATATAACGCCAAATGAACGGTGCATAAAAAAAATACGACTGTTTGTTATTAACAAAGATATATTCTTAGTTTTAGAGGATGTTCTAGAAACACTTAAGAATTAAGAGGGTAATTTTATAGCGTACAGCCCTCTTCGAGAATACAATTTTTTCGATCTTGACGTGAACGCACACTGAAAGTAAACTACTCGCATTAAGCCTTTCCGATTAAGATACGATGAAACGTAAAGATTAAAAAAAATATGATTTTTTTAAGAGGCTTTACGGCCTCTTTTGCATACGGAGACGACCGAGATAGTCGTTGCAATTTATCGCGAGATAGGCGAGATCGCGTGAGATGACGAGAAATGATATATCGGTCGATTATCCGCGAACTGTTTTCTCCTTGGCGAAAACAGTTCGGAATGAAATCGTGACCTTATCTCTAAATAGGGAATGCCGATTACTGAGCCGGGCTCATTCGTTTCCTTCGGTCCGGATGTATGCGAATTTGCATGTTACCTACAATGTGCGCAACCTTGCGTGCGTAATAACAGGGCATGAAATATCAAAGGTAGCAAGTTTGCGTATAGTTGGCTGCCGCATTACGAGAGCACACCGATGTTTCATAAGTTCGTACCGGTGTAACGTCGTAAATCTTAATCTCGTTATGGCGCGTCGACGCGCGCGCACGCATTTAAATAACGCAAACATCCATATTTACATATTATTACGCGCACACGACGCGATCGACAAACGCGCGTTTCGTTAAAAAGATTCGAATTTCTTAAAACGAGAGTCTGCTCGTACCTTCGATCGCATTCGTTCGACAGCGAAATAATTAAGTATTATGATCGTTACCTATATTAGGAATCATTTACATTTTTTTTTCATTTTTATTGTTGAATATTATGATTTACTAACATTTGTCTAATATTAAGTTGAGGATAAAATTTTGTCTCTGGATTGATTACAAATTTTTTTTTGTAAATGAAATATATAGATGAAAGATATTTTGTAGTAGAAAGATATATAAGAAGAAAACGGCAAGAAGAGCATTTATAATATACTTTATACGTTAATTAATAGAAGAAATTTTAAGCTACACATATACTTAAGATATTAGAAAATATTTTATTTTTTTTCTCAACATTTCAACGAAAGTATTTTATTACGCACGCGGAAAGAGTCATCGAAACGAAAAATGAAGAGATCGAGGAGAAGCACCAATCCCGAAATCGATATTCGTTAAGTATTGTCGGCACGAGAAGAAAACGTCCCTGCAACGCGAGCTCGTATAAAGCTGGAACATGAAAAAATAGCGAATAACTTCGTGGGGGTGGGAGAGGGGGGAGGGGGGAGAGGGGGGGAGAGGGAGGATAATACGCGCGTACGGGCTCGATCATTGAGACCGAAGGTAAACAGGCAAGGATCGGCTCTCGATCGCGATAGATAGAGGGCCGCCGTGAACGTTTCGAGCCGGGATCATCATAACGAGGTCTCATGTCACGCGTGGAGGAAGGGAAGGGTGCCGGGTCAAGATAGGAGAGAAAGAGAAACGACGAGAAAGGGGGGTCGTCGAGGAGGACGTGCTTTCGTAATGGGACGCAAGAAGACAAAGAGGAGCAAGAAGAAGATAAGAGGGGGGCCCCACTAAGCATTGCATGTACTTTTCGTCGTATATCGCTGACCCCGCTAGGTATATCGCGATGGACAAATAAAAGATGCATATATATATATATCAATCTTCTTATAGGAATTACCGAAAAATCTCCCTCTTCCCTTTCCCTTGATTTTTGACAATCTTTTGGAGCTTCCGCAAGCATTGAGAGAGAGAGAGAGAGAGAGAGAGAGAGAGAGAGAGAGAGAGAGAGAGAGAAATAGTAATAATTTAAAAAAAAAAAACATTCTTAAACATTCTTAAAACTAAGAAATAAAAATTGATAATATACAAGTCAAGGAACAGTGCGTTTGTAAATTTTCCAACTTTTCTTTCTCGAATCTACACTGTAAAAAAATTGTGTAAAATTACAACTATTATAATGGGTAATTTTGAGACCCACTATAATAGTTGTAATTTTACACAATTTATATTTCTAATAAAAAATAGGCTTTTTCGTCTTTTTCTACACTGTAAAAAAATTGTGTAAAATCACAACTATTATAGTGGGGGTCTCAAAATTACCCATTATAATAGTTGTAATTTTACACAAATTTTTTACAGCGTAGGATGACAAAACACCGCGCCTGCGAATCTGTGTACGCGCCTTTACATACTCTCTCGCGCGACGCGTGCGTGAACGTGTGGAGCACGCGGCATGCATACGTGTGTGTGTGTGTATATATATATGTGTGTGTGTGTGTGTGGTCAACACGATGTGTCGAGCGTATGCATATCCCGCATGGAAAGGAGCCCCCGTATCTCACCGGTCAGAGCCACTTAATTGACACGCGGCGGGTCCCTAACACGTTGCGACCCCCCATTTAGTGTCTCTCTCTCTTTCTCTTTTTCTCTCTTTCTCTCTCTCTCTCTCTCTCTTTTCTGTTGGTTTTTCTTTTTCTCCCTCACCGCAGACGGATTCACATCTGTCGCGCGCGCGCGCGCGATGCTGGTTGGCATCGGCCGTCGCCGATTTCATGTCGTCGTTCGTCCAATCATGGAAATGGAAATACTTCATACGCGTGTAAAGCCGCGCTATACGCGAATGTGTCGCGATAATTAACGGTTGGCGGATATTGCTTCGCGCGTGCGATCGTTATGCGTCCTATATCGCCGCGAGACTCTATTCATTTGAGATCGCTCGATAAGAGTTCTCTACTGTACCGAATAGAATGTACCCGGGGAAACTTTCGGCTTCCTAAATGATCGATCAATGCGGCTCTCTGAGGTGCGATTATATCTCATTATGAACGAAAATGATCGAGAAATCTCGTCTTTTGTCTTGCGTTGCGAATCGACGCGTTGTGACTTGATATTTTTAATATCGATTGCGCTTTTATATAACACGAGTACAGTTAATTAAAACATTTTATGTATGTATAAAGAAATATTTGTTCAATTTTCCAATAATCTTTCTGTATCTAAAATATTAGTTTTATATTAATTATATATAGCGTGTACTGTTTCTCTCTCTTTCTCTCTCCAAATATATATTTTTTTAATTCTAGAATTTTATTTTTTAATGTTATTAATATTTATATGATTCTATTTGGCATATCGAGAAAGTATAATTATTAATGCTTATCTATATATATCAGAAACTATAGCTTTACAAAAATTAATAATTTTTGTTTCGACGCATTTTTAATATATACATAGCGACATTAAAATAGGAAAGAATAGAAGGAATATTTTTGCATAGATCTCATTTTATTCATGTTATTCAACATTCAGTCATTTCTAATCTTGGAGCACTCCGATTTATTGCAGAAATTATGCACGGAAGAATTATTGATCCCGAGAATATCCAATCGAACACGACTAAAGGGAGATTCGCTTTCATCAGCAATTTAAAGACCGAGCTCAAGTCGTTTCCGCTAGCGTATACTGAAAGAAAATACACATGCATACGTAAGCCTTTTCGTTTAAATAGCGAGAACAAGAGAATACAAAACTTTATTTGCGACGCGGATTATTTTAGCCGAATCTTTATAGAATCGAAGAATATATTACAAAGTGATTCTACTACGAATATTCTATTAGCATAATTTTTCATTGTCAATATTTTTCTGTCGGAGTTACGTTTTTTTTTTTATTCAATGCTTCAATACATGTGTTATATGTCGTAGCGTATAGCTCGTAATGTATGTGTGTGAAACTACTGGAACTGTGACAATGTATTTTTGATACATCGAATATATATTTTTTAAATTTTATATATATATATATATATATATATATATATTTGATATATATATTGCGATGCGTCTTTTTTTGTTTCTCCATATCCTTTTTGACGGGACTACGAGTGACTATCGCAGATAGCCCGAAGCGAAGCTGCAGAGAGAGATTGTTGTGTCCGTAAGTAGAGGTATCTGCCGAGACGAAACGATTTGCCGTATAAGTGATGGCGCGTAAATGCGTTTCTCTGGCGCTGCACCTTTCGAGAGCGCGTTATACGACACGCTTCGCTCTTCTCGATACGCGCCAAACGAGCATGGCAGGACGGCGACCGCGTCGAACTTTTGCCTCCTAGCGTGCCGGCTATTAATCTCCCTTATTTGACATCGTCTTTGGCTAAAAATTACAAAGGTCATAATCCGCGCGCGCGCGCGCAGCAGATCGAACGAGCGTGCGCATCGCACAACAGTGATGAAGTTTCTCTCGTAAGATACGAAATATGAAAGATGCATTCTTGCGTGCTTCACGAATCGCGATTAAGTATCATTGCGAGTGATGATTTAACGCGATCAAGTATCGTAAAATGGAAGTAGCATAAAAAATTAAGATGTCAGATTAATTTTTGTCTCTACACAAATATATATATATATATATAAAATACGACCGTTTGTTATTAACAAAGAATATATTCTTAGTTTTAGAGGATGTTCTGGAAACACTTAAGAATATCTGTTAAGAGGGATTTTATAGTATACAGTTCTTTTACTTGGAGAATACAATTTTTTCGGTGTACTCGAAGATGCCTGAACAATAAGTTATAATGAGATGATGTAATTAATCTAGCAACTGCAACTCCATCTATTCTCCGGCATCTTTTTTAGTTTCGAAAGCGATTAACGGATAAATGCTCGTCTTTAGCATCAGCAATTATTCTTCACGATTAAGTAAGCGAACGCGGAAAATTGGCGATACATGATTTATAAGTATCTACGCTGTTTGATTCTCCGTTGCCGAGTTCGAGTTACGCTTCAGGTCGATCGTAGATGTCGACGAAAAATCGCGCACCGCAATGACGCGGAAGACGTGAACTTTATGTAGCAGTTATATACCAAGGAAAAGAGGGAGACGCGGAACCATGTCCAGCTCATTGCGATGAGACGAAGCGGGGATCGCCGAGGGGGATGGCGAAGTTACAGGGAGCGAAGGAAAAGGGAGACGAAGGGTTATACGAAGGTCCGATGGTATATATAGGCTTCTTGCTTGGCATCGACCAAAAAAAAAAAAAAAAAAAAAGGAGAGCAAAAAGAGAAGGAAGAGAAAGAGGAGACCGGGAAGAAAGGCAGGTAGATAGATAGGTAGGCGAGCGGTCGGAGTTGGCCGAGCGAGAGGAACACGAAGACGTACGAGAAAGCGCGCGCGCGCGCGCAAGAGAGAGAGAGAGAGAGAGAGAGAGAGAGAGAGAGGAGAGAGTGAGAGAGAGAGAGAGAAAAGGGGGGGAAAGATGCAGGAAAAAGGAGGGAGGGGATAGTTTGCTCTGGATTCCAAGCATGACCCCGTGCTGACCCGGCGAGAACATCTCCGCGCGCATCTTTCTTTCTCCGTCGCGCGCACGGCAGGCCACGTGTGCGTGTGCGCGTCCGCGTGTTTCTCTTCCCTCCCCCTCCTCCCCCTTCGCCCCCTCCTCAGGGTTCGCCCTCCGCAATTATATTCCCCTTACCACCCCCGTCGCTCGCGCGACCGTACCGTGCTATCTTATCTCACGCGCCGCACGTAAGTACGTCTCTCTATACGTAGATACGTCTCTCTACATACGTGCTGGATGCGAGGAGAGGTATAAGCGGACGTGAGTTACCTCGCGCAAATACATATATACGCTCTCTCTCTCTCTCTCTCGTCCGCGATACATTCGTTTCGTTTCGTTTCGTTTCGAGACCGAACGTTAGGATTCCGATGAATAAAGCGCGCTTTTCTTCAAGAGTCGATGTGATAACATTTTCCCTGTCAATTGAACTCTTCTGTCAATGAACGGGTACCCAAAGTAACTTGAATGTTAAAATTGTGTCGGAATTTTTCTCCGCTTCCCGAAACAAAGTAGAAAGAGAAGAGGTCTTTGTATTCGGTCGGAAACCTCCTGAAATATAACGGGAAGGAATGTTCTGCTGCTATAAAAAAGAATTGTCGCGGTGCAATGTTGAAATTGCAAAATTGCAAAATTATGCAATTGACAGATGGGTTAATTCGACGATCCACATTTGTCCACGAAGTCGATATTTCTCTAAGGAAAGCGACTAAAAATATTTCCGCGCATTCGTCGCTGAGACTGAACGAATGAACGAGTTCTAATAAAGCGAATCGCAATCCTCGCGATGAGTGTAAGTCTCGAATCTCTCATCGATCTTCATATAACTCTGTTGTTCGAAGGAGTACGTCGTGATAATTTTTTTGTCCCCTTTGTGCGAACACACAATGTTCTCTCTCTCTCTCTCTCCGGTATACGCATGATCGTCCGTATCTCTTGAAGAGGGCACGATGCTGCCGGTTCGCGAGGTCGATATCACGAGGGTACCGCAGTATAGCGAGCGGGCCTTTAATTGACTGTAATTTGCGTGCGCGGAGGTACGCGATATACCCGAAGACTGTAAACAACCGGCTCTCTCCCGGCTAGCTCGAGAGCAAAGAGAGAGAGAGAGAGAAAGAGAGAGAGGGAGAAAGAGAGCACCGCGCGAGTCGGTGGAGGTCGGCAACCCCGAATGAGCGAGTGAGCGAGCGAGCGAGCGAGCGAGTGAGTGAGGAATCGTAACCGGTGTTAGTTAAGACAAGGGTAACCTTAACCCTGGAATATCGCTCGGCTTTAATTCCCGTACGTGCACCTCCGGAACTGCGCCAGATCTTACGTATGCCGTGCAGCCAACAAAACTGATTGCCTTGCGATCAGACGTCTTATCTCTGCGCTCTCTACGACGACGACGAGGACAACGTGCTTCCGTTTCTTACGATTACGCCACGATTACGTTCATTTTCATATTTTATTCATTAACATTAAGCGTTATGTAAGGAGATTGACACGTATCGTCCATATAATAATCTATTTCACGTTTTACTTTTTGCAAATATGAAAAAAGTTGCATAATTAAGATAATATAGGTAATATAGTAGGTAATTCAAGCAGTATAGTAGGTAATATAATTAATATAGTAGGTAATATAAGCAGTATAGTAGGTAATATACATAATTGAGATAAAAATGTGCCATTTTTATCGAATTTTTATCCGCACTTTGAATCGAGTAGGCTTTCAAAAAATAATACAATCGATATATAATATCGAGAGATAGATGTAATATTTTTATTTAAACAGTAAAATATCAAAATACACAAAAAATAGATTTCAGACAAATCGAAAGATATGGAAAAATTACGAGAAGAAAATCAGGTGCGACATCATAACGCTAAGTCCGCATCGAAATCTCATAAATTTCTAAAAATCTAGACGATATATATATATATACTTGCAAATAAATTTATCGGAGTGTATCGCGCGATATCGCTAAACGGATAAATGTCATTAACCGAATATAGTTCGTTGACAGGGGCGTCCGACAAGTTTCTAGCCGAGTATAGGAATTCGAGCGAGATCGAGCGAGGTCGCGAATATAATCGCTAATCGCCGTAATAGAGGGGGGATTCGACGAGAGATATCGTTATCGTTTCGAAGCTCGCGCACGATTCGCCGAGAATCGCGACGACTACATCGGTCCGCCGCGAGATGTAACTGGATTTAATACGCGCCGAGAAAATTTAATTACTCCGCCGTATTCGCGCGAGAACGGGTCTCGTCGTTACCCGATATTCGTTTGAGCTTCATATACACATCACGAGGATGATGAAAATTTGGGTCAAAACGTTCGGAAATAGAAGCTATACGCTCTGTGCAACGCGTCCGGTCCGCGCGATTTATCGGCAGAAGCATTTTAATAATCGCAGGCTGTATTTCAGGGTTTATTCCCGGCGGGATCGATGTGTCACATTCTGATGTATATGCGATATCATCGAATCAACAAAGAGAGATATCGGATTTCTTAATCGAGTGGAGAGCGATATTTGAATTATTTTCAACGCGCAAATACGATATATTATAATTTAATTTTATTTGATTTAACTTAACTCTCTGTGATGATTCAGTTTAACATAATGTAATTTAAGTTAATTTAATGCGATTCTCTCACCCATACTTCAAGTTAATTGCACTAACCTGATTATTATTATACTAAAATTAAAAACGTGCACAAACTGCTCTCTCTCTCTTTCTTTTTAAATTGCATTATAATGATACATACAAATAAATTTTGTATAGAAAATGATAAAATTAATCTCTTATATGTATAAAGATACACATACATACATATATGTTTTATTTTTTTTAATGTGAATGTTTTGAAATATTCTTTTTATATTAAATACATAAAGAAATATATATGAACTATATAAAATAATATAAATTGGCAACATGTGACAGAGTTATTTTAAACTCAAGGATTTAAGGGAACATTTTAACTGCGCGCTAGCAGGTAATTACAAGTGTAGGCTCCAGAAAGCGCAAAGATATATTTTACACAATAAATTGTCAAAGCGTTAATTATCGATGGCTGGCGAAATTAAATTCGAAATTCGCTCGATCGTACTTTGTAAAGGTACTCACGTAGTTGCTGCCGATAACCGATTTTTCATGATGCACCGCCATCGCCATCGATTAGAACGATGGAGGGAGAGAGAGAGGGAGAGAGAGAGACGGTAATCTATCCGGCCGGAGAGAACGTGATGGAAATAGCCTGGCATTTGTTAGAAGTCAGGAAGACGGAGGAAAAACAGACGCGCCGGCTATCCCCGGGTCGTGCCCCTTAAAGGGGGTCTATTAATGTCGGTCGCATTTTTCCGGCCGCCTAATCACAGGGTTCCTGAGGGATCGGTCGATGTCCATCCCATCCTCCCATCCCCCGCCGAGGTTTTTCGCGGCACTTCCGCTACTTCGAGCGACTCGAATAATTTCCGGGCGCGACGAAACCGCTCATCTTCGCTTGCCCCTTTTGCGCCCGAAGACCGGGACTAATCTTTTTGCTAATCCTTGATTTTAATATAATTATATCATAAATCTTGAATATATTATTATATAATCTAATTTGGCGTTATTAGAGAATTATATTATTGTATTTGTATTTTTATATACAGGGTGTTTTATTTTAATTAATATAGTCGAATATCTCTGAAACTATGGCTGTGACGAGAAAATATTTCATGTAAGAGTTAAAAGGTTTTTAGAGGGAAAAAAGTTCATAATCTTGACTTTTAACTTTAAGGTCATTTTTCAAGGTCATTTGAAGGTCACCTAGTTTCTCTAAATGGAATCATCCTAATTTTTTTTATATAAATCGAATTTTTATATAAATCCTCGCATAAAAGTTTCAGGGTAAGATGGCTAAAACGTGAATAGTTATTTACGAGATATTTTATCGTACTTTAATTTGACATAATTTTGAAAAATATTAATCTTACAACAAAATAAATTGGTATATTTTTGCATAGATTTATTAAAAGCTGATTTTTGGTGAGTCGCTTTGTTGAGTATTCGAATGTGGCTAATCCAAAATTTTTCATGTTTGAAAAATATTTACGCGTAAATGTGGAGAGTGCTAAATGCGCTGAAATACTAAAATGTTTAAAGAGAGCTGTTAACACACACTGCTTTGCTGTAATTATTTTTTAACAATAGCTTTTCCTACTTTTTGAGTCAGTATTTACACATTATTGGTTTTCAAGAAATATATAAAACAAACGAAATGTATAACGCCGCAATTATTTTTAATGCACATTATTAGCACTTGTTTTTCCACGCTTGATTAAAGCAGTTTTATCTCTCGCCACGTTTTGCTTATATTTTATAACTGTGCGTATACACAATGCGTATACACATATAATACGAAATGGTAACGGAAGGCGGATAGATATCTTTGTATAGTTATCCGTATTGTTATCCGTGTAAAAATATTTTAACCGAAATAATATGTTTTTTCGCGTCAACGTATATATTACGCTTCATTATAAAGCACATTTATTACGCGCCGCTTTTCACTTGCTTCCTGCTTGTGTGGCGCTGCATTTCATAACAGCATGTGAGCATATGATACGAATGCAATGGAACGAATGCAATGGAACGAATGCAACCGCGGATTTATACATATATTGTACTATCGCTTTATGCAATTACATATAAAAAACTTTGAATGACTGAAAACATAATATTTTAAGGTTGTTGACTTTAAAAAGCCCAATAAAACATGATTAACCACCGTATCGATGTAAAGATTGATAAACGTTAATAAGCAAAGAATAAACATGATGTAATAAAAAGAATTTATGAGGCATGACGTCTCGCGCGTCTGTGTCGGAAAATGAAGCCAACTTATATGTTCAGTCAATTTCAATATTTAATTAATTATTTACATAGCAATCTTTAAAATAAATGGGAATAAGCAAATGCAGGTTTATTGCACTGATTATTTTCACACAGTAAGATTTAAATAATTGCAGCAATTAGAGAAAGAGACAATATAAGACAATGTTCGATGATGATTATTATGATGATGTTAGATTCCTATGATAGTAGTATGTGTATATAATTAAATTCTCAATATACATCTATAATATTATAATTGAATTCTAAATATTACAAATGATTTTTTATTTTTTTTTATAATTTTAACTATATAATGCTAGTTTGACAACTATTGTGAATATCATCTTTGTGAGCTCGCTTATGGATTTAAAATTATCGCTGCAAATTTTTTTCCTAGAATACCTTTTCGTCAGAGAGAACAATAATCAATAATCACGAAATATCAAGCTAATCAGAAATGCGTTTTCGAAGTGCGGACGGATAGAGGGTTTGTTTGTAGTCCGGCTAAAGTAATACGTCGTAAAGTTTCGTCTCCCGAGAGAGAACATCCTGACGCCGGCGCGCATCTAGCTTGTCATACCGCGAGTTTCCGCATAAGGAGGGGTGACTATCGGCAAGCGGAAGCTAGAGAGAGAGAAAGAGTGAGAGAGAGAGAGAGAGAGAGAGTGAGAGAGAGAGAGAGCCGCGGTGGCGGGCGCGTATACGATCGGATCCAGGTGCAGTTGTCTGCCCAAAGTCTGGACATTTCTAGAGCGGCTTGATGCGCGGGGGTTGAAGAGGAAGCACGGTCGAGACAGGATGGCGCGGAGGAGGTTAACGAGCCAGCGGCCATAAAGTCTAATGCATTTGTTATCGTCGACGATGCACCGGGCTCAACCCCGGCTGGCGGCGCAGTCGTCGACGTCGACGTCGACGTCGACGACGACGATGATGACGATGACGATGACGAGACGCGGTCGAGGCGCGGAATTCACGCAGTCGCTCGTAAAACCCGATATGGATTGACACGTCGCGCACGGCAGTAAACTTTGCCAGCCGCCAACAATGCAAAGTGCAGCCGCGCGTTGTTGCGCTGCACGAGCGCGCGCGGCTCAAACGGCTGCTCACCTCGTATAATTATGACGCCGACCAGTGGAATTCACGACGAATTTACATGTAACCCTCTAAGCACACGCTCCCTACGCGAGTCGCGTGTATTCATTTTTCCTCGCTCGTTTCGTTACATTTTTAGGTTTGTGTGTCCTTTCGCGATGCACTCTTCGCAATCTTCTTCATCTCTCGCGCGAGAGATCTATCACTGGAAAAATTGTATTCTTATTTTAAGAATTTTCCACTTATTTTTAGAATATCCTGTTCTAAAATAGGCGCCAAAAGCGTCTTTTACTTTAAGAGGGGAATCCTCTAAAGATTAGTATATACATAGATCAGATATTCCTAATTTATAAAAATGTAGACGAACTGGGATTTATTTTTACATTAACAAGAAAGTACATCATTTTACAGCACACAGGCAAAGAGAGATCATAAAGAAAGCATAGACATAGTATGTATAGAGCGAACACGAGATCTGAATCCTGAACGATTAAATTAGGTTATATTAATATGTTACACGTTACTTATTCGTGCATGAAGACTTCTCTTAAGTCGCGACTTATTAACTTCATCCATGCTTCTAATAACTTTATAGTACACTTTATATAGTATATTTTATAGTATAGTCTTCTCTTACTTCGAGAATACAATTTTTTCGATGTAGAAAAAACTAGAGACAACCGTAAAACGGTATAATTGTAACATTATTTCTTATTATTGATTAAAATGAGACGTATCATGCTCCTCTTTCTCTTAAGGGAGTTTCGCAAACATTGAGATTGCCTTAAATTGTATTTTTGATGTTTATGCTAATATCATTAAATGAATGAAGCAACACGTTGAGCTTTATACTTTGCAAACTCTAAGCGTGTTTGCGGACATGTATTCATATGAACTTTCCTCTTTGTTCTCCCAGGGAGTCTACTCTCAAAGTTATGCTAGTGTTTCAGAAATTCTCTGTATATTATCTACATCCCCCATCGTAAAATTTAATTCTTCTGAAAATTAATTCTAATCTTTTTTTTTTTTTTGTGTAACGACGAAGTATCGCTACACTTGTCAATAAAGAGAGATGCGATAGGAGAAAGTGCGCGATATTTTAATAAATTCTGTATATTCTACACGTTGCCTTCTTTGGTCGCGGAACAGACTTTAAGATTTTTCCCTCGCTCATCTCGGCAAGCCTCATCGCGAATGACATTTGCATCGGCGAACGCTCACGTGCGCGCGACATCGCGCACGTGATATTATTCGCGGGTTAGCACAGGAGTATCTAATTTCGCGATCTGATTAAGACGAGCGGCGCGAGTTTTACGCTAAATAACGGAAAGTAACGAAGAGAGGCAAGGAGAGCGCGGTAAGCTGCGCTTCAGCAGATTGGACCGAAAAGGAAGAAAAAGAGGAGAGAGAGAGAGGGAGAAAAAAGTGGAAAACATCAGCTGAGGGAGCGAGCGAGCGTATTTTAGTATGCAGATACGGAATTTTACGCACCGCGCCGACGATCCTGGTTAACCATTGATCGCGACGGTCAGATTTTATGCGGCCCGGCGCGGAAATTCCGATTATACATCCGCGCACGTGAAATATTCCCATCTCTCCGGAGTGGAGTCGGTACGGATTGGACTACGGTGTGCAAGTTTTCCGGAAATACAAGTGTACGTGCTCGCGCGAGGATTACTTTTTTTTCCCCTATCTTTTTTCATGTCGCGTCTCACGGCGGATTCGTTCTTTAATTTCCGTTCCCGCGTTACTGACTCTCTCTCTCTCTCTTTCTTTCTCTCTATCTCTCTCTCTCTCTCTCTCTCTCTCTCTCTCTCTCTCTCGATCGAATGTGCACCCAGGAATATTCGATGATCGCGCGTACACGCAGTTTCGCGAATACGTTTTCGTCCCGACGCCGCGAGTAAATTCATTGCAGATTTATTCCTCGTGTCGCGCGCAACTGGATGTATCTGTGAGTGTGTAATTTGCAACTAGCGGCTGCATATTTTTTTTTTCTTAAAAATAACAATGTGGTTTCTTTACACCAATTTGATCCCTCGCATTATTTTGCGCATAAAAATATTGAGGTAAGATCATCGAGAAATGAATATTTTATGAGGTATTTTATAGTTTATGTAAAATTATATGTCACATTAAAGTACAAAATATCTCGTAAACTGTTCACTTTTTGGCCATCCTAACTTTATAACTTTTTACGCCGAATATCGCGAGGAATCGATTTATACGAAAAAATTGGAATGGTTCCGTTTAAAAAAAACTAGGTTGACCTTTAAATGACCTTGAAAAATGATCTTCGTTAAAATTCAAAATTATCAACTTTTTTTCTACCTCTCGAAACCTTTTAACTTTTGTACGAAATATTTTCTCGTTACACAGCCATAGTTTCAGCAATATTCGACTCTATTAATTAAAATTGGATACCCTGTATATCACCTCGATTAATGACAACAAAAACATTTGAAGTGTGATTCGTGCGAAAATTTTGCATTTATTTAACGCGATGATTTCCATCGGAATTCACTGTGAGGAACTCTCGCGAGTGCGCACGTATACGGGAACACACATTCTCCACTACTATTGTAAAGCTTACACGCACACACACACACACACACGCGAATATTTCGCACGCATCGTTAGGCGAGCGATGCGTGTGCTGCGTTCGTAGCCGCAGCCGGCGCTTGTTCACGCGCTCGATGGTCCCTCACACGTGCATGCGTGCGTGCACACGTGTGTGTGTGTGTGTGTGTGCATGCATGCATGCATGCGCGTGTGTATAACTCCGAAGTCGGAGTTAGGGGCAATAGAGAGAAAGAGAGGGATGAAGGGAGGAACAATAACAGTGCCGCGTTTTCGGGCAACGACCCGTCGCCATCCCTTCAACCTTCATCCCCGATGCCATGTTCTAAACCAACCGGCGATATACCCGACTGGTCTCTCATCCCTCCCCCTCCCCCTCCGCCCCTTCGACTCTTGCTCTCCTCACCCTCGATGTTCGCCACGTATTCTTTTCTACGTTTTACTTTTTTTTTTTTTTTCCTTCCTCTTTCTCGTCTTTCACCTGTCGAGATGGTAACCCGCGCTCTCGTCGCGAAAAGAGAGGATATCAAGCGAATCGATAGTTTTATTGCATCGGTAGAGGAGGAGGGGGTGAGAATAGTAAGAGCGCTATTTGTGAGAGATATCGGCTTACGTCGAGATTATCACATTGCGTCTTGATGTACGCAACGATGATGCAACTTTCTCTACATTATCGCGCCTTGAGCTCTCAGCTCAAGCTCGTTCTCAGCTGTAGACGTCGGAGAGCAAGTATATATCGGCTTTTCTTCAATGGAGAAAAAGAAAAATTGAATATTAAAGAGACGACGTATAATAAATGTACTAGTTTAGTTGAAGCGACTTTTATTGACACCAAATTTCAATCGGAAGATTAATAATTATAGAGAGAAGGAGAAATGATGATGAAATAAGAGAGTGAAACTCAACTCGGTCAAATCTCAGATAAAGGTATCGAGCCGTTAAATATGTTAAGATGAGTGCTTTAAAGGAAATCTTTTTGAATGAAGAAATATATGGGGGGGGGAGGGGGAGTAAGGTCTATTAAATGTCTATAACAAAAAAGGGAACGATCGTTAGAGGCGATTGACGAACGAGCACTTGCCACGCAACGATGCACGTCCGACTGCCAAATCACTTTCTCCGCTTTAATTTGCGCGCCGTAACGTGCACGCGGAACAACCGAAAATAGCGCGATGGGAGGGGGACCGATCCGATATGCGGTTGGAACCCTCGCGTTTATCCTCGGACGGGAGCACTCGAAAATTCGAGGGTCCCAACGCGTCCCTCGAGAGACAAGTGGCGTTTGACGCGCGAACGCGTCGGTTATTGCTCTGTACACGCGGCCGTTTTCGGTATGGAACACGCACAAAGTCGTGATAATTATATTCCATCGCGTTCACGCGTATCGACAAGAAGGCAGAATTACCGCTTCAAGTGTTCAAGTTATTTGAACGATGAAAAAGAGTAATGCAAAGCACATTTATTCTATAAAAATTGGGCAAAAAATTTGGAACAAATAATTAAATTATTAATGGCGATTTTTCGATAGATAAAAAGTTCTTTGATAAAGAGAGAGAGAGAGAGGCTTTGAAAAGAATTTTAAAAATATAAACAGTGCAATAAAGTCGCATTTTTCTGTCAATTGTTAATTAATTTTGACAAAATAATTAAGAAAAATTTAATTACCAGGGTAATGAGAATGTCATGGAATATTTTCGCGCGGAGAATGCAAAGTTGTGGAAGCTCTAAGAATTTGTTGGAAAAAAAATTGAGACCGTAGAATACTCGGGACATCTCTTATACGACAGACTTACGTGTCTGTTACCTTTTGCCTCTTCTTTTCCCCGAAGAATAATGTCGGCGAGAAGTGACGACGAGCGTAGAGAACGGCACTTTGGCGTGCAAATCGTCAAAGACGCGGGACGGACGGCGATTTATTGCAGGACGCGTCCGACCGTCTCCGACGAATTGTGAAATCGTGACGACGACGACGACGACTTCGGCGGGCAATTTCTGAGGGACCGATTATCTCTTTTCTCGGGGGCAAAGTTTTACGCCCCCGATCCCGAATATTATCGTCCCTCTCCGGCCTCCGTTGTCTGACGAGCCAGCCGCGGTGTGAACGAACTCTGGGTTCGGGGTTCTGTCCCTCAAATTCTCCCTCCCTCTCGCGCCACCGGTCGACTGCCCTCTCCCTTCTCCCTCGCAGTAAAGTTGGGCGACCAGACGGATATTCGACGTCGTGCGTGCCCGCTGTCCCCAAGGAGGCGCGGGAAGGGGGAGGGGGAGGGGGGTGGGGGGAGGGGAAAGGAGGAAGGAGGAAAAGGTTGATGGCGGGTTTGCGCGGATCAAGCGGGACTGCGGGATTCGCGTTTGTCGACGGAATTCGACCTCCGGTCGTCGGAGGTTGACAAAGGCCCGGAGTGCTCCGGATCAATTATCGTAATTATGTCATTTCTCTTCCACAAAGTCTACGCGCCCGAGCCTTTGACGATTCGAAGAGTAATTGACCGGACGTGTATGATTCTCCCTGGAAACCCGCCGGGATATATCGATGGGATAAGCAGATTGCGTGTTTGCATCTCTCGAATGCGAAAAAAAATCTTTCGCCTTATACTTACGCGTTTCTGACAGAAAATATATATACATCCGTGTAATATATGAATTTAAGATTTATTCAAGAAAATAAAATATAAAATTCACATCTGCAAATTTGAGTCCAATCGCAATCATTCGAGGACAGAGGTCGAGAGAGACGACATTCTATCCATAATCGTTATTATATATATTTCAATGTTTATTCTTATTTCTTTAAATCATATTCGATTATGAGCGAGATGAGCTTGCGAGCGCCGTAACATCGCAAGACATAGAGACATACGACGTTCACGTTCACGTTTAATGCTTTTCGGAAGAGAAAGGAAAAGACCAAGGGGCGGAGGAGAGAGGGGAAAGAGAGGAAAAAGAACGGCGATGAAATTTCGATGCGCCAGGAAGCGCAGAAGACGCGAAGACGCGAAGATCGTCCGATTCTCGACGGTATCACTGACTTACGTTATACGAAGAAGGAATTCTGGACACGCTTAGCCGGCCACAGTGGACGAACGATAAAAAGCGAGAAACGTGGGGCATTTTATTTCTCGCCCCCTCGGTATATATAGCGCGCTGTCCGCTGTACGCAGAGCTTCGTGAAAGCTCCGGAGAAGATTCCGTTTACGGGCGACGTGCCGCGCGAGCAAAATGGAGAACCCCGGTGGACGCATATCCGTTGTGCGTGAGCGAGACCGGCACACAGATCAACCCGATCCCCTTGTGTGCACGCGCTTATATATGTATATACAGAGTACAGTATCGTCTATCTGGAGCGCCCCGACCCGGGGAGGGATGAGGGAGGATGTGAACCGTCCGGGGATTTTGATAGAATAACGAAGAGGGACTCGCGCGCCGCGTCTACCTAACGAAATGAAAAACGATAGCATCCTCGCATCGAGAAAATTCAGGGAAAACGCTTGACACAATTATTTCGAGAGCACTTCTCTTTTTTCCCAAACTGACATCTCCTTTCGCCTTTGTTTCATTCACTAGCTTCATGTGAGGGGGAGGAGGATCAATTTCCGTACGAATAATAATTTTTATCTCTTTCTGGAAATTGATAGCGGATTAGTCTCAATTAACTTCAATCAACCATGCTCAAAATTTTCAGATAATTTGCAGTCTCCGTTAGGTTTTGTTAGATTGTCATTTGTCGAAGAGGATATTAAGAATTCCTTCGTTTTTTTTTTTTTTTTTCTACGAACTGACGGAATTGTTTGGCTTGGATAAAAGTATGTATACATCGCGTGTCTTCGATAGAGCCAGCGGAGGGAAAAATCTCATCGAGCGGAAGAAAGGGTGTCCCCGCGACACCCCCCCCCTCCCACCCCGTCGAGAATCTCGCTCGGCCGAATTTATACGGCGTAAGGCCGTCGTAAAACCGTCCTTACAAACAGCGCTCTCCACCAGCGGAGATGTCGTTGTACGCGGGAACTGTGGTGCGTGCATGAGAGCCGAACGTCGCGCTCGAGGGGGGGGGGAGGGGGTTGGTTGACCACCCACCCGACGAACCACCCACCCCTCGCGCGGCCCTTGCGGCCAGAAGGAAGCGAAGGTAGTAGAAGCGCCGCGGCCGGAGGTTTGGATAGGGTGGGCGACGTGGGAGGAGGTGAGCGAGGAGGAAACGGGGAGGAGGAGGAGGAGGAGGGGGGGGGGTGAATGGGAAGGGAAAGGGGGAAATGTGGCAGGGTCGTTTGGATGAGAGGAGACGAGGGGTGGGTTGCGCGGCTTGCGTCTGGTGGCGCGACTTGACCCCGGTTGACCCGAGACTCCTCTTTCCTCCTTCTCCACCTTCTCCGTCCCACCACTTCTTCCACCCCCCCCCCCCCAACCTCCCCCTGCGCCTCTTCTCTCATGCCCTTTTCTATCCATCTCTCTCTCTCTCTCTTTCTCCGTTCCGTCGTCCACCCTCCCTCTCTCCCCTCGCGTCTTGCCCACCCCGCCATGGGTAATTATTGATGTGTCCGCCGCCGTCGCGCGCGCTGCCGCCGCCTGCGCCTTCTCTTCGGGATACGGCGAGATCGGGTGGGTATCGTGGGTGTAGGACAGAAACTACGGAGATACGTGCATGCGTTAATCCGAGGATGGCACCCGTGATGATACCCGCCATCCTGGGGGGGGGGGGGGTGTACTTTTTGACTTTTAAATTTGCCCCTCGGATTTTTTATGCTTCCGAGTAAAGAGCGCGGTATTCTAGGGGAGGGACAGGTGTAAGCTGCGAAGGGGGAGGATTGATTGATTGATTGTATGAAACCAATTGAGCTTAATTAAATCATTGTGTCTTTCGAGAACATTGTTGATAATGTTGACGCTAGACACTGTAAAAAATTTGTGTAAGATTACAACTATTATAATGGGGAATTTTGAGACCCATTATAATAGTTGTAATTTTACACAATTTTTTATAGCGTAGAGAAAGACGAAAAAGTATATTTTTTATTAGAAATATAAATTGTGTATAATTGCAACTGTTATAGTGGGTCTCAAAATTACCCATTATAATAGTTGTAATTTTGCACAAATTTTTTACAGTGCAGAAATAAAAAAAGAAAAGGGTAACAGGAGAGAGAGGAAAGTATTTCGAGGAATTAAGCGCGAGAGATGTGCAGATATCGGGACGATACATTTTGGTGTAGAAGAGTGACCCACAAATCTTGAAGAGAATCTGATCTGAGGTGTGCTGGGACTTTCTTTAATTTTTATATTACTTGTATAATATTACTTTTTTAAAGCGATTTGCACTGTTAACTGGAATGCATTGAACGGAGATAAAAAAAAAAGACAAACACAAATTCGTCGTATGCACAGCGTTGCAAGCAAGGATTCGCGAGAAACTTCAGATAGAGTTTCAACTAGTAACTTTGTTCTTTAGCATCTATCGACGAGTGTTGTTTTCGTTTGTTTTAAATTGTTATAACGGACGTAACGATATCTTCTTATTGACTGACATTATCTCACATATTGTCACTTTTATTATTAAATGAATATTTTGATTGAGAATAGACACTGTACTCGCCAATTAAGAGTTGACCCATTATAAAACAAAGTCTATCATTTTGTTGAATATTTCGATGAGATAATGTATTCTAGGGGAGGGACAGGTGTAAGCTGCGAAGGGAGGATTGATTGATTGATTGTATGAAACCAATTGAGCTTAATTAAATCGTTTTGTAGATCTTTCGAGAACATTGTTGATAATGTTGACGCTAGACACTGTAAAAAATTTGTGTAAGATTACAACTATTATAATGGGGAATTTTGAGACCCATTATAATAGTTGTAATTTTACACAATTTTTTATAGCGTAGAGAAAGACGAAAAAGTATATTTTTTATTAGAAATATAAATTGTGTATAATTGCAACTGTTATAGTGGGTCTCAAAATTACCCATTATAATAGTTGTAATTTTGCACAAATTTTTTACAGTGCAGAAATAAAAAAAGAAAAGGGTAACAGGAGAGAGAGGAAAGTATTTCGAGGAATTAAGCGCGAGAGATGTGCAGATATCGGGACGATACATTTTGGTGTAGAAGAGTGACCCACAAATCTTGAAAAGAATCTGATCTGAGGTGTGCTGGGACTTTCTTTAATTTTTATATTACTTGTATAATATTACTTTTTTAAAGCGATTTGCATTGTTAACTGGAATGCATTGAACGGAGATAAAAAAAAAAGACAAACACAAATTCGTCGTATGCACAGCGTTGCAAGCAAGGATTCGCGAGAAACTTTAGATAGAGTTTCAACTAGTAACTTTGTTCTTTAGCATCTATCGACGAGTGTTGTTTTCGTTTGTTTTAAATTGTTATAACGGACGTAACGATATCTTCTTATTGACTGACATTATCTCACATATTGTCACTTTTATTATTAAATGAATATTTTGATTAAGAATAGACACTGTACTCGCCAATTAAGAGTTGACCCATTATAAAACAAAGTCTATCATTTTGTTGAATATTTCGATAATCGATGAGATAATACGAAGAAAATCGCGCAGAGATGTAATAACCAGTATTGCCGCGAAAAAAATCGATACTTTGTAATCGATCTCATCGTAATCTCGTGCGAGAACAATCATTGTTGCTCTAAATGAGGGTTCAATTAAAATGGGAACAAAAAAGCTCTTGCAAAAAGCTCTCTCTCTCTCTCTCACCCTTTTATTAATTTACATGATCGAGCGCTTCTCTTATCCTTCGCTGCGCTCGGTAAGCAGATTAATTCGCATTTGAAATCCGCATAATGCCGAGCTCGCGCGACGTTCCCACCATCGTCGCCTGAAAAACACGTTGTAGACGAACAGTTATCGATCAAGTTAAGTCGACAAAATGGGTAGCCTCGTTAAGGAACTTCGTTACACTGTGCCCGCGTCGCCGCCTCCGTCGTTTCTGGCTCCTTCGCCGACTAGCTGCCGCTAGTCAAAGTAGCTTTCAAACTCGAAACTTTCCACTCTCCTAGTAAGTAGTAGTATACCAGTCAAGTAGCAAGGTTATTAGGCGTTGTAATCGTCTGTTATGTCGCGGAGACGTCCTTCCGTCCTGCTTTCTGCGCTGCGTTTTCGTCCACGGAGAGAGGAAAAAAAAAAATCCTTCGTTCGTGTCTTTGGCGACGATGCCTCGGAAATTTCAGACTGTCTCGCCGATCACCCGTGATCGTAAATTCTTTTGACGCATCACTGAAAAAATTGTACTCTCATTTGAAGAATTTACCACTTATTTTTAGAATACCCTGTTCTAAAATAGGCGCCAAAAGGATCCTCTTACCTTAAGAGGGGAATCCTCTAAATATTAATATCGGATATTCTTAATTTATAAAAATGTAGAAATAGGATTTATTTTTACATTAACGAAAAAGTACATTATTTTACAGCACACAGGCAAAGAAAGCAGTAGACATAGTACATATAGACCCAACATGAGACCTGAACGATTAAATTAGGTTATATTAATATGTTACACATGTTATTATTTACTCGTCAATATTTCTCTTAAGTCGCTCAAGTTTTCTTTTTCGAGCCACTTATTAACTTCATCCATTCTTCTAATAAACTAAAACCATTCAGTGACAAATACTGCACTGCACTGTAAATTGTAACATTATATAACCATATATTTATTTATTTTACATAATCTTTGCCTTGCGGCTTAGGATGGCTCCCAGTTTACATCCTTTTATTTTTACATTTTTGCATTCACTCTTTACGTTCATTTTTACATTACCATTAAAATTAAAATCAAAATTAAAATTGAAACTAAAATTAAAATTAGAATTCCAAAATTTAAAAATCTAAAAATTCAAAAATCTAAATTAAAATTACAATTGAAATTAAAATTGAGATTAAAATTAAAATTATACTTATAAAAATTAAAATCAAACTTAAAATTAAAGTCTACATTACAACATTACAATTAAAATTAAAATTAAAATTGGAACTATATTTATAATTATACTTAAAATTAAAAACAGAAATTAAAATAAAAATAAAATTGACATTGAAATTACAACCCAAAATGAAATGAAATATAATATTAATACGATAAGCTAACACAAAACAGAACCGAATAAAATAAAATAAACCGATATAATCATATATGTTGCTGTAATAATATGACCATTTAACGCCAAATGAACGGAGGTACATAAAAAAACATTATTGTTATTAACAAGGAATATATTCTTAATTTTAGAGGATGTTCCAGAAACACTTAAAAATATCTGTCAAGAGGGATTTTACACAGTATCTAATCCTCTTACTTCGAGAATACAATTTTTGGGGTGTTGGCGGAAGGTGAAGCCTCGTTGCGTAATTCCTTTCGTTCGTGCCTCGCGACAAGGAACGTTCGGCACGTATGTTAAGAAGGATCCCACACGGAAGTGTCGTAAACTTTCTCGTAAAACTTTCGCAGTAGTCTCGCGCCTAAACTAAATCATTGCCATTCCAAAATCATTCCACATTCCGGTCCGACAGATACCGAAAAATTCTCCGACAGCTTCATTCTTCCGGTCCATGGGACGATCTCTCGAAAATAGAGATCGCATCCTCCCCTCGGAGCACGAGAGCACGTCGTTCGAAATCGCGCGCGCGTGGCGTCGCATCCTCCCCTCGAAAACCGACGCGAATCGGACGAGCGCGCGCCCATTCATCCCCGTGAATGCCGCGTTTACATGCATAATGTCGCCGCCGTAATGCGTTTACCGCGCGTCGGCTGTGGAAGAATTATGCTACCGGTTAAAAAGAGCAATTTTCTCGCGGCTACATTAAAGTGAGAAAGGACTGTTAGCGAAAGAGAGAGAGAGAGAAACGAAGAGGCAGATTGAAGCGGGAAAGCAGATGAAGAGAAAGAGACGGAAAGAGAGCAGAGGGGCAGAGGTTCAAGAGGCGATGAAGAGGGGGTTCAATGAGGGTTAGGGAGGGGGTGGAAGGGGGGAAGAGGGGGCAAAGTGAACAGCGTTAAATACCCGCAGCTCGACGCGACCCACTGGCACACTGTTTCCATGCAAATTCTGTTTACTCTCGGTTCCTCTCCCCCTGTTCTACTTCTCTCTCTCTCTCTCTCTCTCTCTCAACATATATACATATATATATATATATACATACACACATATATATGTATATCTCGTACTCTTCTCTCTCTCTCTCTCTCTCTCTCTCTCTCTCTCTCTCTCTCTCTCTCTCTCTCTCTCTCTCTCTCTCTCTCGCCATCACGATTCACGTGGAGTCCCTCTCCGCGTTCTCGTCCTTCGCTCTCCTTTTCCACCCTCTCGTGAAAAGCGATGCGATGCGCGACGCACGTGTGCTCACTCCATTTGCACCACGCACACAACCCCCTGTTCCCCTTCCCCTATATCTCGCACCTTGCTACGAAACCTCGTCGTTCCTCTTTACATCGATTTCGTCGTTCTCATTTACGTATAGTAATTACGTATAATTTCGAGGCGAAACCGAGATGTTGCGCAGATACTTCTCAAGGATTGCAACTATCTTATGACTTATTTAAGACACATTTTTTGAAACAATAAAAAAAAGACTATAAGGATTAGGGATTACAAATTAGATAGAAAGAAAGCTGGAAAGCTTAAAGCGAATTAGACGTTTTTTATGACTGAAATTTTGGTTGATTTACCGACGTTCTTAAGAGGAAACATTTTAATTGATCAGAGAAAATTTGTTGATAAATGATGGCTCCACATAAGACTATATATATGTGTATATGAGCTACTTTTACCAACTAAAATACATTTGTACCTTCGCCATCCGATAACTTTAGTTCACTTCATGATGTTCGAAAATCTTTTCAGCAATCAGCTGAAACTTCGCCTCTTGATCGCGATCTTAACAGTATCGCAATCTGCTAACGTAACGAATACATTTGCAGCCATTTCGACCCCGCAATGGCGAGCTCTCCGCGAAAGCAACCACCGAGCAATTGGCCACGCTTGCCATTTGTAACGCTTAAAGCGCAACGATGCAATTTTCTCGCGTGGTCGATGCACAGGCGCGAGGCTTTCTCTCGTCGTCGTCGTCGTCGTCTTTCGTGCCGGCCGCGGCGATGGCAGCGGAGGGTGGTTGAACCCCTGGACTGAGACGGCAGGACACGCCGACGGGGGGGGGGGTTGGTGGCGCCCGGAATGGGGGGCAGAGGGGGGCAGAGGGGGGCAGAGGGGGGCTGACGGCGGGCCACGACGTTAGGCATCCGCTTTCGGCAACCCCGAGACGACGGGGGTTGCGTGCGAGTCCGACGCGAGGCCCCTGCGTGCGTCGCTCTGAATCGCGAGGTGATTGAACCCTCGCAAAAAGCTGCAAGCTCAAAACCGCCCGCTACTAGCTGCTTGCTTGGCGCGGCGAAGGAAGGGGGCGAGACGCGCGAGGGGGGCAAAGGGACGGCGAGAGGGGGGGCTCGACACGACGCGCTCTGTCCTTTTTTGCCCTCCCTCTCCTCTCGCTTTTATTCGTTCCGCCGGTGCGCGGCTTTCGTCGGTGGTAGCGTAAGAGAGTAGAGACACCCGTGTGAGATAGAAGTGGCTAGGATCTAATCTCACGGGACGTGCGAGCCCGGTTCTCTCTCTATCTTTCTTCTACATCGTGCGTACACGCACACGCGACGAGCGTGCACGTTGAATTTCGAGATGATGTAAGGCGAAGCGGGATTGCAACGAGTCAGGCGAAATTCGGGTTACAGTGCGAGAGATCGCTGGAATGTCTTAGAAAGTAATTTGCGAGCTTAAATTTTCAGGGTCCGCAAAATACGTTGATTTTTTATGTCCAGGTGTAGATTATTTAATTTTCTAGAAGAGAGCTGTGTTATGGTATTCGAATGACGATTTCGACGAATGTGACACGTTTGGATTAGATTATGAAATCGTTATCGGAAACGCTTCTTCCCAACCTAACATTTTTATATGAATTAATTATGCAATTCTAGCCGGATTTAATATTATGTTTGCCATTTTTTTATTGCTCTTATTATTAATATTGTTTCACGAAATGGTCTTATGTGTAAAATTCTTAAATAACTCGGAAAATTATCCATTTAACAGTGATAATATTCTATGCGTCATAACTTTACAAATTTTATAAAAAAAAAATTGTTAGCAAATAAAATGTTGAAATATTCAATCGGAAACTCTGTCATATTGCTATGGTATCATTTATATGATAGTGATATATTTTCTTACAAATTTTCCTCAGTACTTAGTTTTACAAATTTTCATGCCGTCAATTATTTTGAAAATTGTTCAATCGATAAAATTATAAAAATAGAAATCTAATGGAAATTTTCTTCGATAATCTCTCGGCTCTGCGACGCTGTGAATTAAAACGCTCGAAAAGATACGATCGGAAGGAAAGCTCTATCCTCTATATTCGTCGAATGCTGCAGCGTCGCAAGAACGAGCGAAGTGTTCCCTGCGTTACGTCATTGTGCTCACCGACACAAGTATAATCCATGCGATCGTATGCCGGGCCGGTCTTTTACACAGGGAGAGAAATACGACAAGGAGCTTTTCGTCCGCGTCGCGTCTTTCCTCCCGTGTCCTTAGGAAAAAGGACGTCTCTTTATCTCCGACCGACAGAGATGAGGTTCCACCGGTGAGAAACGCGGATGACGAAGGGGTGAGGTGGGGGCGGAAAAAAAAAATTACGGCGAGCGCAGCCCGGGATAAAAGGGAAGTCGACGAACCTCGAGCCCGTCGTTCTCATTATCGTCTCGGCTTCGATTGTTCCGGATCGGCGGCAACACGCTCTATTCCGCTTGTATGCGATTCCTCTGGTGTTACAAAGAAACGGATGTGTATATGTGTGTGTTTGACCTTTTGCGAATATATAGATCTAAAATACATGTACTTTTTGATAGGATTTTTTTTATCTTCAGCTTTCAGCTTTCATGAACAACTCTTACATATTTAAATTCATATATGCCAGCTTATCACTATAATTTTTTGATTTATTTCTCGATTGTCCAGCTTGGCGATCGATGAAATTTTCGTAGAGGAAAAACTGATTGAAGAAATATATGAGTATGTGTGTATGAGTATGTAATTTACAACTAGCAGATATATATATATATATATTTTTTTTAACAACTATTTGTTTTCTTTATATCAATTTATTCCTCATTATTTTGTGCATATAAGTATTGAGGTAAGATCATCGAGAAATGATCGTTTTGCGAAATATTTTATAGTTTATGTAAAATTATGTTAAATTAAAGTACAAAATATCTTAAACTATTCACTTTTTGGCCATCCTACCCTTATAACTTTTTATGCCGAATATTGCGAGGAATCAATTTATAGAAAAAACTTAAGATGGTTCCATTTAAAAAAACTAGATTTAAATGAGTTTGAAAAACGAGGTAAAATTCAAAATTATCAACTTTTTTCCCCCTCGAAATCTTTTAATTTTTGTATGAAATATTTTTTCTAATTTTAGAGATATTTGACTATATTAATTGAAATGGGACACCCTGTATAATACATTTCCAATTTTCCGAAGCTAAACATTGTGTGCCTAATTTATCGAAAGAATTTTATAGGATTGTTTTCTTTAATTACTCGAGAAATCCTACTTTTGAAAGATTAACTTTAAGTTAATCTTAGTTTCACGTATAGTAGTGATGTGTATGTATAGAGCAACTTATATATATCAATCTGTGCGGATGTAATTGGGACAGTAAAAGAATAAGAGTAGGGATGAAAGTGCTGGTATGTCGGTCGATCTTTGATTATGTCCGACAGAGTCCGTGATATTAAAGACAATTACGGTCTCTATATAGTGAAGGAATCTATATTTCTCTCTTGTTCCTCTGCTTCCGTCCGATCCGACTCTTTGTTATCTACGGAAGCATGAACGTCGTCAGAAAAAATTTTTCGTGATCCCTATACTTAACAAGAAAGATTTTATAAGAAATCTGTATTTTATTATTTAGCTAAATTATATATGTAACTAAATCGATTTTTTAAATTCTTAAAATTTTGGTTAACAATCTTTGGCAAGCAAAAAATTAAGAAATTTCAGAGATTACATATTGAATAATGGAACAAAATAGAGATTTTATATATACAGGGTGTCCCATTTTAATTAATATAGTCGAATATCTCTGAAACTGTGGCTGTAACGAGAAAATATTTCATAGAAAAATTAAAAGATTTCGAAAGGGAAAAAAGTTGATAATCTTGAATTTTAACTAAGATCAATTTTCAAAGTCATTTAAAGGTCAACCTAGTTTTTTTTTTAAATGGAACCACTCTAATTTTTTTATATAAATCGACTCTTCGCAATATTCGGCATAAAAAGTTATAAGGGTAGGATGGCCAAAAAGTTTACGAGATATTTTGTACTTTTCTTTTTTATGTGGTTTTCTTCTTATCTCCAATTGTTTATAAGTAAAATCAGTATCTCGATTCTCTCTCTCTTCTTCTCTCCCTCTCTCTCTCTTTTCTAGAGCTGTATTTTCTCTTATATCTCACATCTGTAGATGAAAAGATTGAATGATGCACCAAAGTGACTTGAAACATCGATGAAACAGAGCGCTATTTTCATTTCATTTTTAACCGCCTTTTCACGCTTGCATTTATACGCTCATGCTAATCCCATCTTTACATCGGCATAGACACGTAATCGCAGAAAACAAGGGGAGCTTTCGCGTCGATGTATCGGGATTTACAGCCCGCTGGATTTTCGGGCAGGTGTATCGATTTCTAAGTTAACGGCGCGCTTACGTGCAATACGACGTTCCGCATCGTCGATGCGATGCACGCGGAGGTTACGAAATTGCCAGGCTCAGCACTACGGAAGGAGAGGGATTGACAGTAGGCAGTGGGATACACGTGTGATGCCGTTTCGTTAAAAAGAAACCAATAACTGAGATCATACGAACACATGTTGGTTAATATTGACTTCTATCTTGTTCCGATAAAAATATACAGACAGACAAAGAGAGAGAATTGTATTCTTTTCTGGTAAAAATATTTTTGAATAAATATTACATAAAAATACAGAATAAAATATATAATTGGAGAATACAATTTGTTAAAAATACTATTTAAAAGATAGAGAATTAAGCGTGCTACCAAAAAAAAAAAAATATCTTGTATGATATATTAATTTTACACAAAGAGCATCTTTAGATAATTATATTCTTAAATGATCGCGCGCTGGTGAAATAATTAATTTCTTCACCTGTACCAGTATCTTTCCAAAAAGTTTTGCGATACAACACAAGTTCATCATTATTATTTCCGAATCAATTAGTCGCTTCGTCATTTTCGAGCGATCGCATATAGCGTGTGCACGTGCATGCATTCACAAAGTATTTATACGCGTTTCTTCTCTCGCAAGGAAACACTATCCTCTGCGCGCCGTATCGTGGTAACAGTTATATACTCTACCGTGTGCGTGAATAAATAAGGAGCGTCTCGGACGCAGCCGCGTGTCCGGTCGCACGCACGGACAACACATACACACTGTCTCGCGGAAGACTGTAACTCGGAAGCGAGACTCTCCACTGAAACCAAGCGCAGTCTCATTAATAATGGAGACAATTCTATTAGAATGCGAGGAGAAGAGGTGGACGGTGTGTAGCGAAGAGGGTGGTTCAAACGACGACGCACGCCACCTTCCAACGTCGCGTATACGTGTCTTGGGGTGCGTGCGTAACGTGTGTGAGTGCGTAAACGTAGGAAAAGGGGTGAATAACTCGCCCCAGGTGAATCAATCGCGCGACACACTCGGGATACACATATACGAGTGAAACAAGTAGAAGCAAGATTGTCTCGAATAAGCTGTCTCGTCGAAATAAGCTGATTATTTTCGCATATTTAAAGAAGCAACCATCCCTCTTTATTTAATCGTTTTCGTTTATGCGTCGCATGACGGTTGTAAACGAGTATGTGGCGTACTATGATTAATTTTTTTCCATCGTGCCGAGATATATGTGTGCGCGAGGATTTTACTATAGTAAAATTCGTTAAAACGATCGATATCGCTGACATATTCAAGCGAAGTGATATGATTCCAACAACGGAGACGATAATCCAATAATGATTATTTAATCGCGTCAGGAGCGCGATAGCGTTTTATTCAACCTGACAAGCAGCGGCGATCAACGTGAAAAGATATACTTAGCTTCTGGCCTCGATTGTCAGCGAGAATCTCGTGAAATCGAAAAAAAAAAGCGAGTCCGCATCGATTTTTAATTAGTAATCTGAACAAGCCGTTTTAATGTAGCTGATTTTCCGCGACTACTTAAATTCACGATTAATTAAGCATTCGCGGTAATATAGAACGCAATAGAGAGATTACGTCTCTTCGTTAAAACGCTTCGATCGAATTAATATAATAAGCGAAGACGAAGCGATCCATAATATACGGAATCTGAGAGTTACCGCGAGTACTGCAATGATCATAATGAGGATAAAACCGTTTGGATATGTCGGCTAATGCGCTCTCATTTGCTTTTATCCATCATTAAAACGCTATTCTCGAAGCGCGATTTGCCCAAAGTTCAGGACGTTGTGCGCAATTGTAGCCTCTCGATCATTACATCGGAAAAATTGTATTCTCGAAGTAAGAGGACTATATATTATTAAATCCCTCTTAACAGATATTCTTAAGTATTTTCAGAACATTCTCTAAAACTAAGAATATATTCTTTGTTAATTACAAACGGTCGTATGTTTTTTTAGGCGGACCGTTCATTTGACGTTACATGGTCATATTAATTGTTGCAGCAACGTATATGGTTATATAGCAATTTACAGTGCGGTACACTGAATGGTTTTAGTTTATTAGAAGAATGGATGAAGTTAATAAGTGGCTCGAAAAAGAAAACTTGAGCGACTTGAGAAAAGTGTTGACGAGTAAATAACGTGTGACATATTAATATAACCTAATTTAATCGTTCAGGACTCAGGTGCCTCATGCTCGGTCTATATGTACTATGTCTGTGTTTTTTTATGGTCTTTCTTTGCCTGTAAAATAATGTACTTTTTTGTTAATGTAAAAATAAAACCCATTTCTACATTTTTATAAATTAGGAGTATCCGATACTAATCTTTAGAGGATTCCCCTCTTAAGGTAGGAGGATCCTTTTGGCGCCTATATTTTAGAACAGGATATTCTAAAAATAAGTAGGAAATTCTAAAAATGAGAATACAATTTTTTCAGTGATATCGCTGAATTAACGTTCTCTCGACTCAAAAATCTGAATTAAAAGTGACGTGAGATCGCCCGAACGTAGGTAGGTGTTAGATTCAATACATCGAGAGAGCATGTTGTAGGCGTGTTAGCCGAACGAACAGGTAATTTGCGGAGTGAACGTGCGTACATATGATATACGCGCCGTTGAAAAACATCTATTTATAAAGCCGGGGTTACGCGGGATTAGATCGCGCGGGACCGCAACAGGACGGGGATAATTGCGTAATGCCGCCAATTTGAGGAAAGGCTCTTCTTTTCGTGAGCCGCGATGCGCGCGCGTACGTGTGTGTGTGTGTGTGTGTGTGTGTGTGTGTGTGTGTGTGTGTGTGTGTGTATGTGTGTGTGTGTCAGAGTGTATGCGTCTGCGTGCACTCTTCGTGGGCCAGGAGCTATCATCCTTCCTCACGTGAAGAAACAACGTGAGCACTCGTACACGCGCCGCGTTCATAAGATAATTGCGTAATCTACTCATGCGCCACAATCAACCCCCCGCAAACGCCATCCCGCGGATCCCGACGCGTCTCTCTCTCTCTCTCTCTCTCTCTCTCTCTCTCTCTCTCTCTCTCTCTCTCTCTCTCTCTCTTTCCACCTCTCCTCTCCCCTTTCATCCCATGCACCGCGTCCGCGTGTATGCATCGGCCGCGGTGCACGCGGTTTACACGCATCAGCCGGCTCGCATAGCTACGCGTTATATGCACGCAGCAGCTCACCTCACGCTCCGCAAAGTGGGAAGCGGATTTACCGCGCCTTACCGTTGCGAGCAATTATTACGAACTCTAAAGTTCGACGCACGCTGCGCTGATCGGCGTGAGAACGCGACGCAAGATAACGACCGAAGAATGGCACGAGCCTTCGAAACCTATGTCAAATCCAAATAGATACAATAGATTTATCACTCGAGCAAAGGACAGTAGTAGTAGTAGTAGTAGTATGATGATTATGGTACTAATACAGTCCCTGATGTGTGGACCTATTGTATCTGCTCACTCTTGTTATCAGCTAGGTGTTTGGATCCAGCTTAGAGCCCTAGCACTAGGCTTATTAGATCCATTACCCTGAGCAAAGGATGCCTTGTCCTGATGAACTTATTGTTGGACAGCCCGCTCTTACAAAGGAAACACGACAGTGTCGAGATTGTGCTCGATCGCGAGACATCTAGATCGGTCAGTACACCTCAAGGACGGCGGACAAAGAATGGCGCCGTTCACGACCAGAGGAGCCCGGGACGGAATCGATTGGTCCCGCTTTTCTCGCGATCGGTCGATCCGCTCAAGTGCGTTCGTAGCCTTTCGACACGTGTATCCCTGCGTGCGTTTCTCATGCCGCGCCGGGATCTACCTGCCTGCCTGTCGGCGGAGCGCAAGAAACGCAAAAAAGAGACGAGGCCGACGCGTCGGCCTGATAAATCGTCTCTCACGCATCCGCTTCTCGCGAGAGGAGATGAGGTCGTATCGATGGTGCGAAGATTGAAGCGCTACGTGAAGGAGAGAATGTGCGTCGAAGAGTACAGAATCGTTTTCTCCAATGTTGGTGCATCATATCTCATGATACAAAGAGAGAGAGAGAGAGAGAGAGAGAGAAGCTTGTGTATATCGTTATTGAATTTTGATATTGGAAGTATTGAGAGTATACATACTTGAGTAGAGAAATTTATCAACTTTTACGAGTGTAAATAATGCAAGATAAGAATGATAATGTTTACAATAATGTTGATTAAAATGAATTGGGACTATCTAGTTGGGGAAAATGTATGTTTGATAGAATATATATATAAATTTTTTTTTTACGTTGCCGCAAAAGTTTTGCGACATATAGACTGAAAGGAATCAGAGCATACCGATGTCGGGAATCGGAGCCAACTGCGCGTATCACACGAGATAAAGGACCAGCGTAAATCGATGAAACCCGAGAATTTATTCGAGAAATTCTGTAAATGATACCTAGATGTAGGACAAACGGATATATAAACGATGACATACGTTACTTCACGATATCGGATATTTGGCGAAAAAAAAATCGAATCGACATCTTTTCTTTAAAACGGATATATAATTACAAAAATTATCTAAATATTGAAGGTTTCATAGCTTTCCTCTCACATTTCGAAGAATCCCCGATACATCCGATCAGCGAATGAGGCTAACGAAGGAAACGGACGGGCGGCACGAAAATAGTCGGATATGTCGTAAGCCGACGAAGAGATCAATAGCGATCGATTGTACGCCGATCGGAATTGCAGATGAGCGGTATTTATGGCGCCGCGATTCGTGTAAAAATCCTCACATAGTATATTTCGCGAGGAACAGAGTAACGCGCGCGATGAGAGATGTCGATGAGGGGGCATCCCAGAATGATCCGGATGGACGAGTGGAGAGAGGAAGACAAGAAGAGCAAAGAGAAGAAGGGAACGGAGAAAGGAGTGAGCGAGAGAGCGAGAGAGCGAGAGAGAGAGAGAGAGGGAGAGGGAGAGGGAGAGGGAGATACATCGCGCGCGTCTGACGGGCGCCCAGGCATCTTACGTCCTGCGTTTAAGACACGGAATCGTCGGGAGGCTGGGGAGGCTCTGATGACGCTAGCCGGACCCGGACCTAGGTGGCGTAACGGAAGAGAAGTGGAAGTCCGTGGAAGGAGGCGCGCACAGACGGCGGTATCGACCGACGGGCTCCGGACCTGCCCCACGCCGCTCTCTAACAACGCCACCACATCGCCATCGCCACCCGCCACCGCCACCGCCGTCGTGTTGCGACCCACTATCACACTGCACCGTCTTGCTCTTGCCTTTCGTTCACACGCTCTCTCGCACACCGACGCGACGAGAGCGGGCGCAAAGGCGCGCGTTAGATCGCCGCCGAGATGCGACGCGAAATGCGTCGTCCTAAGGCGAAGCGCGTGGTGGTCGTTAAATTGTCTATTGAAATATCTCGATTATTGAATCGAGGATTATCCTTCTCTTGCTACTACGACATCTAATAAAGGGTCATTATTTCTACAATCGCCATCGCGAGTTACGGGATAACGCACATGTTGAGGTATCCAATGGAAGCTCGCAGATCGATCGGAATATTAATACCTTTTCGAAGCCCTTTCGTCTTTGTGTTGGCGTTTATTTCAGAATAGTATTAAATTTCACGTCTATTATCATCGTATCGTGTCCGTTGCACGGGATTGTTACGTTATCATTAAATTATGACAAGGATCGACGTTATTATCAAATCGAAGATGCGAGAAAACAAAGATTATATTTCATATCACGTGACTAACGTAAGTGGAAAATATTTATGTGAGGCGACATTGCTCGCACAAATAGATGTATGATCCATGTGACTTTTCAAGTATGTCGTTTCGGAGTGTAGTTACGACTTATCCTCCCTCTCCGTCGGCATCCTCGGCATAACTTTAAAGGGTATGGAATATCACCGGAAACTAGACAGTTAACTCCCTGCTGGTTGCAATAAAGGGCGAGACGGAAATGGATGTGAGATAGAGACTGCGAGGTCGCCAAGTAAATTCTCATCTCTTAATAATCTGTCGTTAATCACGGTTCTCTTTCTCATCAGGTGCAAATCGATGATTCTGTGGCATTTGGTTTGTCATCAGTCCAAACGCACTCTGCGTGAAGATTAAATAAATAATATAAATAATTAATCAAATTAAATTAAATTAAATTCGATTTAATTAGTTCAATTTTAATTTCAGTTTTCAATTTTCAATTTCAATTGCACTGTCACTTCACTTCATTTCGTTTCATTTTTATTGTTATTTTTATTTTTAATTTTAATTTTAATATTACTTTTTAATTTTTGAATTTTTGAATGATATGCTTCAAAGTTTTTGATGTATTTATTTGATTTGATTCGTAATTTTCAACTTAAACGTGTAAAGCCTTACACTTAACACTCAGTAACACTTATTCACACAAATTACAGATGTATAAATGGTATCCATTTAAAGCCGCAAGGCATGGATTAAGAAATAAATAAATAAATAATAATAATAATAATAAATAATTAATGTTATACGTATCTAACGAATTACGCGACAAAGTCGCTCATTACGATAGGATTAACGATTATTCTTGAGTCTACGTATTCGAACGTACATAAAACATGAGATATAATTGAGACAAACTTACTTGCCATAATTAAGAGCTATTAAAAATTATTTGTAAAGTTGCAAGGGGAGGATATAACGGATTTCACATTCGGCGCGCGTTACGGAATTAAAATTTATCCGATTTTGAATCTGTCAAGTTGCAAACCCCACGAAGAGCCCGCGAAATAAGAGTTTTCTAATGCGATTGCAAAAGGTAAATTAGCGGATATACAGGATAATCAGTAATTGAACGGGACGAGAGACGGCGAACGTTGATGGAGTTAATGCCGTTAAGTGCATCACGGAACGTCGTCCCTAGACGGCTTTAAAGATGCGATATATGCAGGTTACGTTAAACCTTGAAACGCGATATCCGAGAGTACTTGACCACCATCCCCGAAATGGCTTTAAAGGGAACGTAATATTGGCGGGAAGAAGGCAGTTAATGCCGCGCGCCGGTAGTCGTAAAGAGTAGGACAAAGAGCGAAGAGGGGCGGGCGAAAAGGGGGGATGAGAGGGGGGGAGGGTGAGAGGGGGTGAGACGCGCGGAAGGGTAGTCGGGGCGGCGGATGAGTCTGCCACCCCTCGATAGTGTGTTAAGCAGAGCCTCCGCGCGCGATACGGGGCCAGGTTTATGATGCAGTCTCACCCTAGTCTAGACGCAGCTTCCCCATTAAGAGCGTAATTATTTAAAACGACGACGGAAGAGTAAAGTAAGTTTATAAGGAACACTCGTAGAGCGACGTCAATTTCGAGAGCCGGGAACGGCGTCGTAAAATCTCATTCGCGACCGCGGCACCATTTATCTTCGCGTGCCCGGCCTCTATTAATATAAAATATTATTATTTATTCCGTTGAAAGTAATTCTCTGACATTTTAGATCGTCGATTTATGTCATTTCCCAAAAATTGATTCTTTTATCAATATTTAAAACGTATACGTAGACAAGATATATGCATAGATATAAGCACTATCGTATAAGATCGGAAAAGAAACTTGAGAGAAAAATATTGAAATAAATATAAGTGAAATATATAAACGAAAATATAAAACACCGACCGAAACATTTGGAAATAAATGGTACAAATAGAGTGCACGTAAGACAAATATATAATTAATGACACGATTATACAAAATTGTAACAAAAATATTTATATTGCATTGTTTCGATAATTGGTTGGATAATAGGATTCTTACAAAAACAAATATCATTATTTTGTAACATAAAACGCATTCCTCGGCCATTCTCACTTAACCCTTCAATAAACGGATACCCGGGTACCCAAAGTAACTTAATGTTAAAAAAGTGTCGGAATTTTTCATCCGCCCGAAACAAAAGGGCCTTTTGTATCGAGAACTTCCTAAAATATAATGGAAAAGAATGTTCGATGCTCAGTAGCTGCTATAAAAAAAATTGTCAGTGCAATGTGTCGAAAACACGCAGTTGGTACCCGGGTACCCATACATTGATGAAAAGGTGACAACATTGTACATTGACAGGAGGGTTAATCGAGATGCTTAACGACAGTTTTGGCTAGTATATCAACGTATCGCGATGTGCGCGAGGTAACCCCTAACCGATTAGGTTTAGAGGAACGCATTGTCCCCTCTTGTCCCCGCTCTTTGGCCCGAGTGGTGGTGCGAGTTTAAAGAGAGCGAAATGTCGGCGGCAACAGGGCAGTTAACACACCGCCGCCGACTGTCGTAAAGAGCGCGGACGGTGGTGGAGAGGAAGAGGTAACGAGAAAAGGTAGAGAGAGTGAGAGAGAGAGAGAGAGAGAGAGAGAGAATGGAGGAGGGGAGAGAAAGCGCCGGCAGGTGAATCCCCATCCCTCGATCGTCTGTCGTTAAACAGAACCCCCTCGCGATACGAGGCCAGGGTTGTGACGCAGTCTCACCCTGGTCTAGACGCACTCACCCTCTCACACGTTCTCGCGCTCCCTCGCAGAACCGTATCTCACCGACACCCATCCATAGCCATTTCTCCTCACCCACACAGACGTGGATTTACTGCCGTAACACCCGCCGCCGCCGTCGTTTCCCAGCCTCCCTCCCTCCCTCCCACCCTGCCGCTACCCCCTCGCAACCCCCCCGCACTGTTAATGCCGCGCCACGTACTCTCGAACACGTACATGCACATAAAGATACGGACCGTAAACCCCAACAAGCGCGAAGACGTGCATTCTGTCGTGTGTGCATGCGTACATGTGTGTGCGTATTTGTACGCCTGACGATCTCCGCCACCACGACGCACGATAACGCCCAGCTGACGGTGAAGAGGTGTAGAGGTAGGAAAACGCTACATCTTTCATAATGAAAAGCAGATTAAAAACTTTTATCGAGGGGCAATCAAGAACGAACGCGGAACGATTGGAGGATGAAGTCTCACGAAGTCTTCCGGTACAGTCGACCCCGCCGTGTTCCCTCGAGACGTCGAGAGAAAATACAGGGTACAGCAAGGAGGTTAGGAATTATTGAGTTGGGATAGGTCGGTTTTACGATGTACAATGCCGACGACGACGACAGCGAAGAATCTAGACGAAGGAGAGTTCAACGGTCTAAAAATGAACTTTTTCCGGAAAGGACGTTAATTGTACGGTTTATTAACGGTACTTAATGCTTGACGCGACTTTAAAGCGAGTTTATTTTAAAAAGCTGATGTAATCCAATCTTGAAAATTTTTGTTAAAAAATGGATACGTTAATTTATACGTACGTTTAATTGAAATTTATAATATTTGACAATCAATTTTATATCACTTTTATAATAATCAGCGAAATAATATATATCCGTTCTCTTTTTTTATTTATCAAAGTGGTATTAATTTCCATTCGTGGAGGATTAACTCGTTAAAATTGTCAGATCGGCGATAAAGCGCCCTTGCTTAACGTCATGTCGCGGATCGATTTGATGAATGAAAGAGAATGAGGATGCAGAAATGACCGAAAGAGGTCACGCTAATTACGTTAGCTATTCATGCTATTCAAGTAATGGAGGAGATGAGACAAGACGATAAAACTACTACGAGCATTAATTAAAAATGGATTTCGCCAACGTAACTGTAATACGCATAATGTTGCAAAACTAGTAGGCGCCTCGATATTAAAAAAAAAAACGTTAATCTCTCTCTCTCTTTCTCTCTCTTTACACGATTCAATATTGGCCAAGAAATTCGTAGAAAACGATTAATGCGTCGAGATCTCGTATGTACAAAAGTATGTGGTTTAAAGGATTAAACTTTGTCCAACACGTGCGTAGTCGAAGAAAAACAGCTCGGCCAGAAACATAATAAATCGCGAGCGATCAACGTCATCAGAAAGACGGACTGAAGAGCAATGGTTGAGTGTCAAGCGCTACGTTAGTCCGCATTACGTCCATATATCCCCTGGAGAAGGTTCCCGTTGCATCAACGCGCAACCGACACTGTGAGCGGCTCCCGGGCTTTATTAAAACTGGTATATCGCCTGTTCTATCTTATAGCCACGGCCTCCTATTTAAGGTTTTGAAATTCAAATCGAGCGCGGCTCTGCCATCCGCTATTGATATGCGAAATATCGCGGGTCTACCGGACCCGCCCGCTCGCTCTCTCACCTATGAACGGTGCCATAAAATCTGCAAAAGAGCAAAGCCGCCGCGAAAAAAGAGATCGAGAGTCCTCGCTTCGTTGGTAAAGGCTTCGTCATAAGTTCGATATATAAAAAAAAAACGTGTATATATATACATATCGGGGGAGAGTGGCGTGAATCGGCCGGCGAAATAAAATCACGCCGGGATGATAATCTAACACCGTGCGAGGTGTCCCCGACAAAGTTCCGTCCGATGAATATTTATCTGAATGAGTAAAGCGTAGTTTTTAACCCTCGTGGGAGGAATATAGAGCCACTGAATAGAGATAAGACGGAATCATATGGAGACAATCTCCTCAGCTCTCCGAATCCTTATTTCCTCGAATGGTTTTGTTTCCACGTCGAAAATAACAATGAAAATCTTTCAAGAAACTCACGCGGATCGACCCTCATAAGCGCGCACATGGGATTCTATTCGTCTTTCGATTGATCAGGTACAGCGTCAGTATACTCGAGATATCTTTCGGACACGTAGTCTCTCTCTCTCTCTCTCTCTGACATCCCGACAGATCAAATTTTCCTATGTGCGTGCGCGCATGTCTCTCCGTGTATGCGTGTACGCGTTTCTCGCACACGTACGCGCCGCGATGTTTTCGTGTCGCATGTACACACTCGTGAAACCTTACAAGAACGGAGGAAGAAGACAGAGAAGACTGCCGGGAGAGAGAGAGAAAGAGAAAAGCAGAAAAAGAGAACGAGAGAGAGAGAGAGGGAGAGGGGAGACGGTTCACGCAGACACTCGTGAAATTACGGCCTTCGCTTACGTCTGGATACATCGCTCGAGTGAACGAGCTAGCGCCAGCGGACGACCAGGGTTTATAGGGTTGCTGCAGGCACGGCGAGGGATGGCGGCTCGATGGAGAAAGAGAGAGAGAGAGAGAGAGAGAGAGAGAGAGAGATAGATAGAGAAAGAGAACGGGAGAGAGAAGAAGAGCGAGAAGCAGTGAGACGACGGGAGAGATGCAGCATAGGGAGAGAAGGACAGAGGCCTCAGGGTAAGGGTATGAGAGGACAGGTCGGTGGAGTAGGACGGTGGTGGTTACGAGGACGCACACACCGACGTGGTTTTACTGTTTCGGAAGTCTAGCCGCCCCCAGGCTATCCACCCCCCTTTCCGGCACTACCGGAGTCCCACCATCCACCCGACGACCACCCTACGTCCTCCCATGGGGGTGGCCCACCCGCTTATACGACCTTCCACCCCCTTCGGCCAGACTAGCACACACCAAAGTCGTAAACCTGCACCCTTCTCTCCCGCCCTCTCTGTCTCGTTTGCGCTCTCTCCCTCCCTCCCTCTTTCTCTGTCTGTCTCTCTCTTTCTCCCATCTTCCGTCCTTTCGCTCGTTCTATCCTCGCCCTCGTTCGACCACCCTCGACCCGACCCACCCTCGTCCCTTCAAGCTCGCACGGATACCTCGAATGCACCAGCTCTTTCTCATCGTCTGTCTGACACGCACGCACGCCACCGCTACCGCTGGGATGCGAGCACGTATTACACACACACACACACACACACACATATATACACACCCATCGATGTACACAGACGTGCGAGGGTGTATGCGTACAAACGCGCTCTCGTCCACGCGCGCTTACAAGCGCGTGTATATATGTATGTATAGACGCGTCTAGATGTGAGTATATACGATCTTTCGTAAGAGGTGTGGGGAAGAACGTAATTCCATCGGCACCGACGGTGGTACCACGCCAACCGACATCCACCCCCTCCCGCCCTCCCTCCCTCCCCCCCGCGATTCCCGACTCGTTTTCCCTCCCCTCTCGCACTCCACCGCGCGCGGCAAGATCACGAATTCGTTTCGGCAAAATTGTTCGAGTCCACGTTGAGAATTATCGAGGTTCGAGCAGAGTTATAACCCCTTCCACGGAAGGGGCGGAGAGAGGGGGGAGGCCGGACGAGAGCGAACGAGGTCGGAGAAGACGAGTTGCTTTGCCTATCAGCCTTTGTCCAAATTCTTTTAGACGAATCGTTAAGAATGCTCGTTTCCCAATTTTTCGCCGGGTAATTAAGTGCCTCTTATGGCACGAAGTCAACGACACGCGCGGATGCTGAAACGCGCGCGATATGTTACTCGGATCGCGATAATGCCAGAAAAAGATTCTCGATCACTCAATTAAATAATTATTAATTTTCACGAGAATCTCTCACTTGTCATATTTTATAACAGTGGCTAAAATGGTGACGATTAACATTCTGGAAAACTTACTTACTTACTTACTTGATCATATGATCGTCAGAGAATACAGTAATAACGTTTTTTATTACTTTTAATACAAGTGATGCATTCATACAAATGATATAATCATATTTCAGTAAAAGTCATAATTAATTTTTATGCCAACTTTTTCTTTAGTATAAATTAATAAAAAATAAATGAAATGAATTAAAAAAATTAATTAGAATAGATTAATGAAATTCGTTCAAATTATTCAGATATTTAATATTGAAATAAATGCGACATACTTCCAGACTAATCAAATTTTTGGATACAAAAATTACTTTATCAAGAAATGTATGATTGACGAGAGACGAATTTATATGGTAAAAGATATTCGCGCATACAAATGAAGAAATATATTCTGGTCTCTATTGTGTTCTAAAAACATTCTATTCTAAAATAAGCTTATTGAAAGTATTTAGTTTTATTAAAAAACTTATAGTAGTTTTTTTCAGTTATGGGAAATAATGGCAATCTCCAATATTTAAGTACAAATCTTTTTTACGAGGATATCAGCAGTGGATATTCTGTATTTTTACTTCCGATAACAGTATGAATAAGTAAACGTTGATCAGTTTCTTTCAATTTGTCTCTCGCACAAATGACAATTTGCAATGAGAAAGAAATAATTTGATGTTATCAACATTTGCCTCTCTCTCGCCAAGAACTCGTTCTCTCGTGGCGCACCAAACGAGGAGAATGCAACAGCGAATAGAATTTAGCTAACAGTGGCGCAGTTGAGTTTATGGCAGGATTTTAGGTGTGTTTTCATGGAATTAATACAGAGTTTAGCTTTGCGACCATAAACTACATCCAGACGGCAGTAAAGCGGGCGAAATGGCCAGGGACAGTGCTGTCTCGCCTCGGGCCATTAATGGGTCACGAGACGAGGTTAACTATAAATTGATAAAAGGAACCTGACCCGTTCCATTAAGAGTAAAAATTCGGTAGACATCTGGTCTGTCTTTTTCGCAAATATTTCGTCCGATTTTAGACGATTTTTTAATTTTATCACGGACGCAGCGCAAATCTAAAGAGAAAAAGAGAGGGAGAGAGCGGCGGAAGAAAATATAGTTCCCAAACTTTTCCTCTTTGACGCAAGAGGGATGATTTTTAATGATGTACTCGTTCAACCACTTGTATCGCAAGAGATTCTGCCGTTTATATATTTTCGCTTGCATATTAGAGCTTTTCATCCCGACGAATGCACGCTTTGTCTCTGCAAATATGCCGTTGTTGTCACCGAGATCGTGAGACAGACATTGTCGGAACAATAATTACTTCAATCTTGATGTAACAAATTATAAATAATCTTATTCCGAACACATATATATATAGTTTTTTTAGAGCAAAATTTTCGTACGCATGGCATTTAAATTCATTTATTACGACAAACTGCAACAGTTTTTAGCACAAGGAATATTTTAATCTGTATGAGAGAGTTTACGTTCCATTATTTGTCTCGCGAATACATACACGCCGCGATTTGATAAATCGGTTCCGATAAATCGTTTCGATTTTATAGGAATTGCCGACGATAGAGAAGTAACTCGTTCGCGTCCGTCGGCTTGCAACAAGTATAGATTTATTCACGAACATTGAGACTTGTCGTACATACACGCCTGATCGCATAAATTGTTTTTGCCTCTCGCGAAAAAAAGTGTTCGGGAGACATCTCTCACGCGTTTCGAATCCGGTGGATTCTGTGGCTCTCGAGTAGCGTCTCGTTAATACCAGGCCGGAAGATGATAAACGAGGCCAACTTATCAGCAGTCTACGACCAAAAAGTTTCGGGGTTCAAAGTAGCGGCGCCGCGGACGCGAAAAAGAGAGCAAATAGAGAGACCGATAAAAGGGGCAGAGAAGCAGCCCGCGCCGTCTTACATAGAGCGGAGGCGCGAAGGAGGGAGGATAGAGAAGAAGGGTAGCGAAGAACGCGAGAGAGAGAGAGAGAGAGGACGGGAAAGAGCGATGGGGAGAGCGCGGGAGAGTGAGAGGGCTACGTAAGTCGGTTTTCGACATTGACTAAACGAGACACGGAGACATGGCGTCCGTAGGAAGGATGGTAAGTGCGCCGCGACCATCAGCCCCCCTTGCGCTCCCGCTCCTCTTCCCATCTCCGATCCTACGTCAAGGCACATCAACCCCTTCCACCTCCTCTACCTCCTCCACCACCTCCTCCTCCCGTTCAACTCTCCCTTGACTTCCCCACCGTTTCGCTAGGACCTATAGGCATGTGACACCCTCCGCTGCAGGCTCCTGCCCACGAGCGAAAGGGCATTGCCTCGCCAAGGCGCAAAGGAGCCCTTCTTCGTGTGTGATGCACAACCCCTCGCGCCGGACGTTAACGCTTAACGCTCGCTACGCGCTACTTCATGACCCCCCTTTGCCTTTCCGCCCGTACGCCCCCGTCGTTTTCTCCCTGAAACCCCATTGGCAACCGTTCTGCCATAGTATCTCCACGGCAAAATGGCCACCCGACCTTCCGCTATCTGTGACTTCAACCCAGTTCTAGTAACTGGGTGATGTATACCCCTGAGGTCCCGAGATCCGACGGCTATCCGTCACACTATTGTCACGCGGCATTGTCCAAAAATATTATAAGAATTCTCCGTAGTGTCTTCATCTGTTTCATGTATCCCTCGAGACTTCAGAAAATAGCCAAAATCTTTCGTAATTCAATCATTACCGATTCTTGTCGAGAATGTTACGTTTAATCATCTTGCACAATTTCTGCATTTTTAACGTTATTATTGTATGAGAAAATATATGCAATTGCAGCGATATGGAAATTATTGATTTACATGATCTGTATACAAAAAGTTTCCCGGGAAAATTTGCGGATTACGTCTAACTCGCAAATACCGATCCAACTGGCTATTAATCCATCCATTTTTTTTACGCGCAAATTTACAATATGTATGTCCTTGAATCCGTTTAATCCTTCTGTCAATGCACAATATTTCACCTTTCCATCAATGTATGGGTATCCGGAGTACCCAAAGCAACTTTAAATGCAAAAATGTGTCGAAACTTTTCTCCGCCCATAAACAAAATACAAAGGGCCTTTGTATTCGGAAACCTCCTAAAAGAAGGGTTAAACTGATAAATCCAGATCTAGCTCATTTGTTTAGCGGGAAGCTGCCTTTTTGTCGCAATATTTGCGAAATCTCGCAGGATGGATGATACACTGTACCGAAAGTACACGCTGTTGCGATGACTCCTGACGCGTGACCTCGATTCAACCGTTCCTGGTCGTCGTCGTCGTCGTCGTCGTCGTCGTCGTCGACGGCTTTTCGAGAACGGTCGCGCTGACGCTACGTGCTATGAAAAAGGGATTTCTGCGAGAATTTCGGATTTCTGAGCGCGACGAGCGAATGTCAGCAGTGCCCCCTCCGCCTTTCCGCGCCCCTCGCTTTTCACACAGCTCTCTCTCTCTCCCTGTGGCGATGTTAGCCCGACGCGATAGAAGTGGATGAATCGGGGACGCGATGTGGACCAAAAGCTGGCTCTTGCCGAGAGTCAATATTCTCGGATGGCATAGGTAAAAATCGAGACACGAGACGAAATCTTTGGGGGATTCCGATATACTTTCGTTCAGTCATGTATATGAACGCGCTCTTTCTTTCCCCCATCTATCTGTCTCTTCAATTTTTCCGCACACGTACACGCACATGTGCAGAAATATATATACACACGGAATTTTCCCTGATTCCCCCCCACATCAGCGCGAGGATCGAAAATCGGCAAGTGCGCGCGAGAGGAGAGATGAGAAAAGAGAGAGAGAGAGAGAGAGACGCGGCGTTTACGGGAGGTAGTTTTCGCGGGACAAAAAGAAGAAAAAAAAAAAAAAGATTTGCGTAAACTCGGCGAACCGCGCGGTCCGTGCGAGTGTCAGCAACTGTTTGCCCCGCATACGCTTTTACTCGGCCTTCTACGACCCTTCTCGGGACGCAGGTCCGAAACGGCGAGATGGAAGACGGCTACGACACGTAGAAAATTCCGCGACGAGAGGCGCGGAATGGCACGACGGAGAATACAGCTGGAAGGTTTTTTTCAGGGAGTAACGCGAGCGCCCGCGCGCGGATAAATTCAGTCGGCATAGCACCGGGAAACTCCCACGATCATTCCAAGTTCCTGACATGTCGTACGCGCGTCAGCAACACGCCTCCACGATGGCATCTTGCTTTGCACTTTTCCTTGCGTCAGGCAACTGGGGTAACGAACCGAAAATAGGATGAACGTGGCTCTTGTATACAGCAACAGAGGCAAAAGTATGACGATGATAGCTTTCGAGCGAATTAAACCGTGCAAATTTATTATAAAGCCGAATTAAAAAATCCTCTAATCGTCGCCGAGGAATGTAATAAAAATTAAATAAAATATATAATATATATGTATCATAAAAATATTAAATCAAACATGAAAGGGGTTAATAAGAACCAGGTGCAGCAAACTTGTTTTAAAATTTTTCTCTAATTATTTTGAACCATTATCAGCAGGTTGACCGACAGGAAAATTGGGGTGTCTTAAAAATATGTTTATAGGATAGCTCGTTATACATATAGATAGGATTCTTGTTTTACCCGTTTCGTTTCCTCATTGACCTGATTGAGCAAAAAGTACGATAAAAATATATACAATAGATTAATTTCTCTAGAGTAATTCCGAACTTCGACTTAGTTGACTTAAAGTAAGAGGCGTGCGGATAGAAATAAACAACAAGATGATCTACGTAGGATCGATACGCGTCAATAAACGCGGCGGCATTTCGTCCCGATAACGCACGACGATAGATCCGCATAATTTATCGAGAGAGGGAAGTGCAATTTCTTAGTATCCTCTTTCGCGCGTACCCGGTGGCGTCGGTGGTGTCGTGACAAGGCGGACCGGCGGCAGCTAGCGACGGGGTGGCCAAGCAGGGTGGGTGGTGGGGTGGGCGGCTACACGCGGTCCAAAATGTGGCTCCTTCTCGCAGAGCAGGACGCCGAGGACAAGGACGAGGACGAGGACGACGGCGACGAGGACGAGGACGACGGGGGGGTGGGTGGGAGGGTCGAGGGGGGGGAAGAAGGGGGAAGGAGAGGAAATGTTCTGTAGGGACTAGCGCGAGGGCGGATCAATACAATCGCTAATCCGGTGCATTGTGAGGCGAGGCGTGGCGTAGCAAAGAGGCGAGGTGAGGCGGTAGGTAGTGGTCTTGCTTGCCTTCTCATCCCCCACAGCCGCCGGTTTCAACCCTCGCCCTTTCGCCCGAGTCTCCCCCCCGCGCCCACCTCGCCACCGCCATCCGGCCTCCCCCGACCACCGCTGCGTCGTCCTCCTCCTCCTCCTCCTCCTCGCACCCTCCCCCTCCTCCTCCCCCCGCGCACGACGGTTTTCCCTCCCCTGGCCGCTCTCTGCGTTTCAACCCCTCGACGAGCCTGCCTCTGCCTCTCTTCGTGGCCGTTCGGCCCACCCGCGCCCCTACATCGTCGTCATCGTCGTCGTCGTCGTCGTCGTCGTCGTCGTCGTCGTCGTCGTCCGCTACCTTCCACCGCTGCCGGCACCGTCTTGCCGCACTTCCGCCTTCCAACCCTTAACCTACCCCCTTCGACGAACCAACAATCCCCTCGGCGGTGGTGGCAATGGTGTAGGATCGCCGTATGTCGACGAAAACGCAACCTATCTACAATCGCCACCAGATCCCAGGATGAGCTTTCGGGACAGCCTGTTTCACACAGATCCATCGATCTTATTTTCTTCGAGAAAGACGTTTTTCGGAGGAAAATAATAATTCTATTTTTTTTTTTTTTTTTTTTTTCCCAATATGCGCAGAGATCGGCTTGTGTGCTGTTAAACTTTGTCGCGAGGAGCTTGTTCCTCGGGTGTTTTGGGTGGGTAAATAAGGAGTGAATTATGGTCGAACGCTGAATTAAGCGAGTGCCACCGCGTAAGGGAACAAATTTTATCCATTTCGGACTCGCGCGTCGCGACGTTATTATTTTGTTTCTTTATCGCGGTATATATTCTTAAGCCGGACGGCCGCTCTTGAGAAATTGCGAAGGAATTAATATAATCCGAGGTACGCAGCAAAAGAAAGTCCGAGACCGCTAAAAAATTGATAATTCGCATCACACCGATCCAACAACGCTTTCCGCTGTAAACGCACACGCTAACGGAATTTAGACAAATAACAGCAGAATTAAATAGTGGTTGTAAGTATCGGGCTGTTACAGAGAACACACCAAGAGGCGCGCTTATAAAAAGTTAAACAAGATTAAGGTGGAAAGCGGAGAGGAGCCAGGAGTGGATAGCTTGGCTGTAATTCCTAGCCTCTCTTCTGTGTAACTTAAAAGATAAATGCCTCGCTGCTCACAATGGGTATGCGCTCTTGAAAAATATGCTAAAGTTTCGTTCGTGCCAGCGATGCATTTTCAAAAAAAAAAAAAAAATGTCATCCCTATAAATTACACTTCGTCTTACAAAAGGAAGCGAATAATTATACAGAGGGAAAAATCAACATGTAAACATATATTTATCGATATTTGGAATAATGATACGAGAGTTTAATTAGCATTAAATTTTATCCGTGAAAATTATATCTCGTCTTGCAAATACACGGATAATTGCGAAATTAAAGATTTCACGGAGAGCGACTGTTTACCCAACTTTTTAAAATTCGTAACATGTAACGTAGCCTAATTTAATCGTTCGGGCCTCGGTCTATATATGTTTATCAAACGTTTCAAAAAATTCGTAAAATACGGGAGTTTAATTGCGACCTCGCGAATTTCCACGCGTATTTGATCAGTATCGCAAGCCGACACGTAACATCCCGTAGCGATAAACAGTTTTCGTCAATGGCGTCGGGGGGGGGGTCGCGTTATTGCGTAAACGAATTTATTTATCGCTACGACCGCAGTTGCAACTTTCTGAATGAAAATGTCCACTGCGCGCGATAGTCGCCGTAGTGCGCCGCTACTTTCCCTGATGATCGCGCGCCGGGCCAACTTTAGAGAGCTACAAAAGCATAATTGCTTTGCAGCCCGTTATACAAATCCACCGAGTTGCCCGAGGAATTTAATGGCGATGCCCTTTCGCGAGATTCGCCTCGCTCGTTGTGTATACGCGTAGGATTTTACCTCCCTCCTCCGTGGTATTCCTCCGAATCGCCTAAGCCCATTATGATTTTTCAGCGACGATAATTGCTACACGAGCCAATCTGACAAGAATGGAGTGAGGAAAAGAATGTGTACTCCTTTCGTATCTCGCATCACGACGAGGTTTTTATTTCATCATCTACGCGAAATAATACGTTTCATATATATCTTGGAGAAGAAAATTTTACTACTCAAATTGTAATGAGAAATTTAACATTATAAACTCTTATTGACAATTTGTTTTATTTAGTAAAGTTTCTACACCGAAAAAAATTGTATTCTCGAAATAAGAGGATTTTATACACTATATAATCCCTTTTAACAAATATTCTTAAGTGTTTCTGGAACATCCTCTAAAATTAAGAATATATTCTTTGTTAATAACAAACAATGTTTTTTTATGCGGACCGTTCATTTGGCGTTATATGATCATATTGTTGCAGCAACGAATATGATTATATAATGTTGCAATTTACAGTGCAGTGCAGCGTTTGTCACTGAATGGTTTTAGTTTATTCGAAGTATGGAGTTAATAAGTGGCTCGAAAAAGAAGATTCGAGTGACTTAAGAGAAGTGTTTGCCTGTGTGCTGTAAAATAATGTAATTTTTTGTTAATGTAAAAATAAATCCCATTTCGTTTTACATTTTTATAAATTACATTTTTATAAATTAAAAATATCTCATCTACTAATCTTTAGAGGATTCCTCTCCTAAGATAAAAGGCGCTTTTGGCGCCTATTTTAGGACAGGATATTCTAAAAATAAGTGGGAAATTCTTAAAATGAGAATATAATTTTTTTCAGTGATACTATACAATATCATTGAGGGAAATTTTGTTTGTTAACAGTGTTTTCATACACTAAATAAATTTTTAAAGAAATTATCTCGCTGTGTGTGTGTTTTCAAAAAATCGATTTTTTTCGAGTCGCAACGATCTTTTTCTCAAGGTGTGCATCTGCGCATATGTTCTTTACATTTCTCCATCAGTATATAATCAAATTAAGAAACCGGTTCCCAAAAGTATCGCGAGCAAAGGACTTGCATTTCCACGCCAATGGACTCCCTATCTCCTGGCAATTTAAGCAATGCCAAAGCGGCATTCCTGCATCCTTTGCGGAACCGCCCATTCTTAAGCGAGATGGACCCAAACAGACTCGCTCGCGAGCAGCCGAAACTGTGTTACTGGAATAAACTCTGTCCGTGGCAGTAGCAGCAGCAGAAATTTACCAACACGCGCGTTCACATACGCGCGATATTTCGCTCGCGCAGATACATCTGTACGTTCGAATGCGTATGAGTGCAGCAAATGCTCGTGGCCGCGGGTTGCAGCAGCGGATGATGCAACATTCGCGCAATTCGCTTTCTGTTGGCATCAGGAACGGAAGAAAGTGCTATAAATTCGGCGCACAATGCGCGCAGAAAGCCTCTACGACGTTCGCGCAACATTCCCCGAACAACCCTCGTCCACCGATTTATTCTCTGATTTACGAATGGCGCAACAAGCATCGATCCCAATGTTACTGTAAGATCGGCAAAACGCACTTTTTTTTTATAACAAAAGAAAGTTATCGCATACTTATTACATTTCCAATAACGAATTTTTTATTTCTAAGAAGAAAGCCCGCAATTTTTCATCTAGAAATTTTTTAGAATTTTTTGTTTCTTGGATTTTGTTTTTTTTTACACAAATTTTTTAAGAATTGATAAGAATATCGGAAATAAAAATAAGAAAATCTTACCAGCAACTTTCGCAGAAAAAATTGTATTTTCCAAGTAAGAGGTCTGTATACTATAAAATCCCTCTTAACAGATATTTTTAAGGGTTTCTAGAACATCTTCTAAAACTAAGAAGATATTCTGTTTTTATGTTTTGTTATGCAGATCGTTCATTTGGCGTTATATTGTTGCAGCAACGTATATAATTATATAGTATTGCAATTTACAGTGCAGTGCAGTGTTTGTCACTGAATGATTTTAGTTTATTAGAATAATGGATGAAATTAATAAGTGGCTCGAAAAAGAAGACTTTTGAGCGACTTAAGAGAAATGTTATTCACGAGCAAGTAACGTGTAACATAAGCTAATTTAATCGTTCAGGATATTATAGGATTCTATGCTTTCTTTATGGTCTTTCTTTGCCTGCGTGTTGTAAAATAATATACTTTTTTGTTAATATAGAAATAAATGCCATTCCTCTACATTTTCATAAATTAGGAATATCTGATACTAATCTTTAGAAGATTCCCCTCTTAAGGTAAGGATCCTTTTGGCGTCTATTTTAAAACAGAGTATCTATTCCAAAAATAAGTAGGAAATTCTTAAAATAAGAATGCAATTTTTTCAGTGTTCTTGCTGCAAAATGTATCCGCGAGCTTGTCGCGTATATAAAAAGCGGGACGATAATTACGCGCATGTGTGTGAGTGTGTGAGTGTGTGTATGTGTGTATGTGTGTATATGTGTGTGACTTTCATTCGTCGGATTTCCATTTTACGAATGAGCATCTGAGGACATGTCCAGATAGATCGGCGCGTGTGTATATATACGTAAGGCCAGGCTAGCCAATTATCAAGTGATTGCTCGCAGATTATAGGAAATACAGTTCCGCGAATGGAAGGTGTGCGACGTCATATCTGCGCATCGTTCACCCACACCCTTCACATTCGTGCGATTCTCCACTTCCTCCTGTCGTATCCTTCGCGAATTGGTTATCAGTATTTGCCATTCGGCTATCGAAGCGTCCAACTGCTACTTGTTTGCTATTTCCAGAGATTATCTTTCCGAGAGAATCCATTATACAGGCTGTAACTGAGAATTATAATTGATACAAACAAATGTTCCTCGCAACATAGTCCGATGTTTAAAAAAAAAAAAAAAAAAAATTATTTGAGAATTTATTGGAAGATTCTTCGACGCTCCGAAAAATATACAAGTATATTATAGAAGCAAAATTTATTTGGTGAATTCCTTGCCATATCAACAAGCTTTCCAATACCTTTCATTTGTGTATCACAAAAACTAAGAAGATATCTATCTCTATGAGAGTAAAAATGATAACGGTAATAAATATTAATGTCGATTTTTATTGAAAAAAAAACCAATTCTGTTTTAAAGCTTATATTATGATGAATATAATACTATATATATCATATACTTGGAATATATATTCAATTGGAATTGAAACACAGCCTTTGAAACAGATAATCCAAATGCATCATCGCGAGTTAATTAACTCTCTCGCGTTGTTCTTAATTAAATTAAATTAAGAACGCACGGAGAGAGAGAGAGAGAGAGAGAGCAAAAAAGATTATAAACTATGTTAATGTTCCGCGATATTTTGGACTCGCGTGCTGAAGCCATGCCAGCATCCGTTATAGATTATTGCTTATCCGCCACCAATCTGCAAATGGTCGCGCCGGCGGAAAAACAACGGAGGGAAAACCTAAATTCCTCGCAATAAATGGCGAAGGGGTGGAGGGGGGGGAAGGGTCGGGAGGGGGAGGGGGAGGAGGAGGCTGGGATGACCGGACCGGGATGTATGCTCTCGCTCGCGGATGTACAGGAAATTCGTCTAGAGACCTCGTATTGGCTATCAGGAAGGCCCGGTTGGTCGGTCGTGCATCGCGCGTCCAGTTTCTGCCTGCGCGAAGTTGCGCCAAGTTCCGCAATCGGTCCAATTCCCCCGCATTCTCTCCCCCTCCGTTCACCCCTCCCGCACTCAACCTCCCCCCCGCGCGCGATGGTTCTTTTTCTCCCCCGATATTCTCTCTGTCTCCCCTCTTTCATACCCCTTCCCCCGCTTCCCCCCCTTCTACCCTCTGGTCAAGCCTACACATTCGAGTTTTCCTCTTTCTGCACGCGGTCGTGCTGTAGCCTCAGCCCCTTCATCGCTCGCCACTCAGACTTCAATTAATTTCGCTGGTTCTGGGCCGACCGTTTTCCAATTTCGAGTTTCTACGATGAACGCGAGCGCTCTCGATAGGCAGGGATCCGGTGCGGGGAGAGGATACTGAAACGGCCAGTCTCCGCGAGAGAGAGAGATATATATATGTATCGTCGCAATTGCGTGCCACTTTACGAGAGAATGAGAGAGAGAGAGAGGGAGCTTAACATGAAAAATTAATTACATATGCGCATCGCCCCGAGGACGTCTCGGAACGTCGCAGCGAACGAGCGAGGAGACATTCTCGTCGTCGAGATTACCATCGGGGATTGCACATCGGACCGGAAACCGCGGATGCTTCGCGTTTAATATTTACATCCGTGTATTTACATACGAGTTGTTTTTGTAAGTCACGCTTAGAATATTTATGTCCGTTCTACTATGCGAAAAAAAAACAAAAAAAAACGTCGCTGTCAAATCTCTCTTCTCGGCGTTAAGGCCTATCGCACAATACAAAAGTACAGAGAATAGAAAATATCCACCAATAGGAAGAAGGAATAGATATCTACAGTCTTTTCCGGTATATTTTAGAAAGTTCCCGATACAAAGGGCCCTTTGTATCGAGAAAAGTTCCGACACACTTTTAAAGTTGCTTGGGGTACCAAGGTACCCGCTCATTGACAGAATAAGAGTTAAGGTCACGTGTACCGCGCGCAATATACAAGGTTCCTTTAAGATCGGCGCGTAATTTGCGCGTACAATATCTGTGTCTCTCTCTCTCTCTGTGAAACAGAGCGCACAAAGCGCAACGCGATGCAATTCCACACGCGTGAGACACGAACACGCACACGAATCGCCGAATGATCGGGAAGGGTCCGGTGCACGCCGATTGATTTACAATGGCCGAAGGTGTGGCAGAGAATCCGACACCAATATCATGCCGATGGCGCGCGTGGACAATTATCGTACCGGACAAAGGCTATGCGCGCGGGGGTGTGTATACATACATCTATCCCGTAGATATACATGTGCACACCTAGCTTACGGCTCTTTACGCAGCTGACGCGCCTCTCGTATTAAGAAAACGCGTAGGCCTCACGTGGCGCACACGTGCGTGGGCCAAGAAACACACCCGCACATGTGCCATGCGACGCACGCAGCTCTCGAACAAAATGAAAATCCGAACACGCTCTCGCATTCTTCATGGGAGAGCCGTTTATCTATGATGAACCGCGAAGAGCGATATGGAATACTCTTCTTCAGGGTGTTTACTCCCTGGAAAAACCGGGAAAATCAGGGATTGTTAGGGATTTTTTTTTTTTTGTTACCTTGAAAAATCCGGGAATTCTTATGGAATTTTATTGAGACTCGGGGAATTTTTTCAAAAATTGTATCTTTGATAATTTTATTGACACTTTCTTTTTAGTATCAAGGTCTTATGTAAGTTTCATAGAAAATTGCTCAATTTTTTATATTTAAATAAATTAGTACTCCTTAAGACGTTTATAATAAGTTATTTTTTGTTTTATATTTTTATTTCATATATATTTTTGCATATATCTTTAGCGTTTAGATATAGTGATATATTGCACCTTGTTATTGTCCAAATTAATTTTACGATTAATAAATCAATATTAAATACTAGAAAAAAAACTGCATTCTTGGTAACTTTCTTTGTAATCGTATGAATAGAAAACATTAGAAAGCGCATACAATAAAGAAATTTATTTTAAAGAGCTGCATCTACAAATTTTCTTATTTTACCTGGAATTTTAAACAAAAATACCTGGAAGATCAGGGAATTCTCCGGGAATTTTTTTACAAGATTTGAGTAGACACCCTGTTTTTGGGCGCGAATGTCCACGTGCGACTAATCTTGTCGATAAATTTATATAGCAACGTTTTCATATAAATTACAATTTTCAAAAATTTATCAATTTACATTTAATACTGCTTTCTAGTAATCCTGTAAAATATTCATTGCTTAAAACATCATTTTTATTTTTCATCGTTAGCATAATTATGCTACAGAAATAGTCCAAGAAATGATTCCCAAATTGTTTTCATCGGTGTCAAATAAATTGAAGAGTATAAATTTTTCAAGGACATTAAATTTTTTAAGTTTATAGTTAGGCATTTAAATATTCAAAAATTATTTTATATTCAATATTTACAGCTGGCTGCGTGCACAGAGTTTTTAATCAGGCCGAAATTAATCTTTTAATACGAACAATAATATATTTGATATTGTGAAAGGTAAACTGATAAACAAACGGCAGACATTCGAAAAGAATATTATACAACACTGTTTGAACACGGACGCGTCGCGCCAAATGCAGAATCGTCGTACCGTTCATGAGAGAATCGAAGCTCAAACTCCGGAATAATGTTAGGAAAATACGAGCGTGCTTCTCTCGAAGCGAGGAGACCGCGTTTCCCTTTCCTCCCAGACACGAGAACGGGACATTCTCACCGTCCGAGTGTCCCGCGAATTGCATTGTATATCGCGACAACATCTCAACAACGCCGGTCGCGAAGGGTTCCGAATAAATTTACGTAACGATGGGGATATACATAGATAGATAGAGCTGCGAGCGTATGTGCGCGGAGAGTTTGCACGTGGCGCACGTTACTTTGCAAAATAATGCTAATAACACATAACCGTGTTAAGTTTCTTGATTTATCGTTCTCGCACTGGCAGATATTGTCTACGAACGTTCATGATGGAAAAGAATTGCATAATCACTCAGAACTCAAGGATCTTGAGAAATATATTTTTGAGAATCTCTTTGAATGCCTAGGATTGATATAACTGGTGGATTAAAAAGATGTATATATATCGTAAGGAGGTATCTCTCTAGGATCTCGTTAGAATATATGTAGATATACCTCAGAATGTGTTTTTTATGTATTTGAAATTATTTTTTTGGTGTCATTTTTAAACAACATGTTATACAAGGAATAAGATATTTTTACTTACATTTTGAAAAGAAAAAGATATGCATACTTTTAATTTCAACCTTATATATCTGGCATACAGTGTATAAACAGAGTATTTTAGAAATGTGCATATAAAAACTTTATATTATATGAAAAAAAATACTTTCAAATATTGCTAGCACCAAAATTTTATGCGTCAGGATTTTTCGAAATATTAATTTGATAATAGTACCCTAAAATATATTTAATTGAATTTTTCTTCAGTATAATTGATTCCAATCAAGAATTCTAAAATGCACTTCATTAGCATAGTCTTGAATACGAGGTGTCTATCTATGTTAATGAAGTCGCTATCTGTAAGCCATTGGTGAAATTAACACAAGTTCATCTGTTAATTCCAGAACTCAGAAGATAAGGAAAATGAGCCAGTCGATATTATAAACTCAATATTGTTATCAACGTATGATAAATGTGCAAAATAGTAAAACGTTGAATAATTTTGCTAAACTTTGTAACTGTAAAAGTATAGTAATAAAAATACATTTTGCATAATAATAAAGTTGCATTATCGATGAAGATTCAAGAATTGATTTCCATTTTGCTTCAGTTTAATTTCGGTAAATTGATACGATGGATTCGATATTTTCTTCATGTAACAGGTCAGTACATATCATGAAACGATAAATTTAATGAAAGCAAATAAGAGTTCAAATATTCGTATCATTTTCCTGTTGTCAGTGATAATATTTTTATATGAAAATTTCAGAATTACAGAAATGCGCTGGTAGAAGATATAGACTTGCAGATTTAAATTGAAATACATTCGTGTAAGATACTTTATGAGAATTCTGTTTCATTATATCATTGTTACATTTTAAATGTGAAGAACGTAACTTATTGTTAGTCATATCTGAATGATTGACAGAAATTGATACCAGGTTGAACTTAATATTTCTTATCTATCCTGAAGTTTTTGTGTTCTATTTTTTCATGATATAAGCAACGAACACTTGTATTTATTTTAGCATGTAATTGACTTAAACTAATACTTACAGTAGAGGATTGAGTCATATTTAATCTCTTTGTGTGATGATAAAATTCCAAGGTTTAAACCGCGTCACGACTTCGACGTTCAGATAAAAAAGACGCAATGCTGTTAAAAAATTCAATCTCATTATTTTTTGCAACAGATCCTTTATTTCAAAAAATATTATTTGCTTTTCAGTCTCGAATATAACTGATTGCGAGTTCTTTAAACTGTGTGCGAATAGAAATAACATTCAATAGAAATACCCTCCGCATATTTACTTTTCTAAGTTTGTGCTCCACGGTGTGTTTCCAAAAGGAAAAAAAATTAAGTTCTCTGCAATTTTACAGTAACAAAAAATGTTTCCGCCCGGGATCGAACCGGGGACCTTCCGCGTGTTAGGCGGATGTGATAACCACTACACCACGGAAACTTGTTGAGAGTAACATCGTATTGCGCATGTTTTCAATAGGATAATATTTCTAAATTATCCGGCACAAACATAGATATCCATGTTATGTGATATTATTCAACGTTGCTAACTCGAAAAAAATATTGCTGCCTGAAACGCATCTGCAAGAATGTCATATAACTTACAATGAACATATAGTGTAATTATACCATATGTAAAATATTGTAATATCGCGTGACTTAAATTGTAACATGTAATATTCTGTGTCGTCATTATTTATTAAACTATCGATTTAACCATTTTTTATTTATAACTAATATATTTTTTTTTGTTTATGTACTTTAAGAATCTTCATATAAAGATTCTTAGTACAAAGCACAGAATTAAGCTCATATCAGACTGTGCATAGAAGATTGAAGATTGATAATTGAAGAATAAAGATTAAAAATTAAAATGTAACGAAGAGGAGCTAAAATTCCTTTGTGTTGTTTCTCGATATTGTTTGTTTACATTGTAATAAACAACGGCTAAAACTTTTTGTAAGTTACTCAGAGCCATGTCCTTGACAGCATATGTCAAGGTCATTGAAATCGGTGAGATCTGCGTTAAAAATATCAACATTTACCTTTCTTTGTCCTGATTGATCATATTTTATATAATCTTCAATCTCAATATATAGTCTGATATGGACTTAATTTTTTTTCTTTACAATTCCTTATATTTAATTCCGTATTTCTCTCATTGTGTCTAACCCCTAAATAATGTTAAAAATGTATAAAATTATAAAATATTACAAGTATGAATTTTGCGGAAGTAAATATCAACAACAAATATTATGTCGATAACAAATATTGAATATATAAGCTTTTTCCATGATAAGAACTAATGTGCAAACATTGTAAACGATCAATCAAACGATGCGTATCTTTCGATCAGCTGATCTTGTATCGGTTTGATTAAACTCGACGGAAAACTCGGTATCAGGAGATTGCTTATACGGGGTGTCCCATTTAACTTGAGACATCGAAGTAACTCAAAAACAAAGAAGAAAAACAAAAATCGCTGAAACACGTGTCGAATGAATTCCGAGGACGAGTAAAATGACATGATTCCTTTTTCATTTGGTGAACGTCCTCAAGGTGATTTCAAGGTCAACTTTGTTTTTTCAAATGAAAACCTATATTTTTTATGGCGGAAGCATATTCTACGTAAAAAAAACAATTAACTTTTGTCCGAAACATTTTTTTATTTGATCATTACTTTCGAAGATATTGTACGAAGTAATTCCGATTTTTATTCGAAACGAATAAAATAAACGTATCACAATAAATGCTCAAAATAATGGCCTTCCATTTCCAAACACTTGTTAATGCGATTAATAAAAGATCGATGCACTAATAATAAAATCTCTGGACGGATATCGGGACAGGCATTTCGGATTCAACTGCAATCACTGTTAATAACTGTAATAATTGTATCACTGTAATCTATCGACTAAATATCCGAGAGAACTGTAGCGACAAATTATCCGAAAGAAATTATTCAAGAGAAATTCAATCATATGAAAATCTCGTGTTTTTCGAGAGATTTTATTATTAGTGCATCGTTCTTTTATTAATCGCATTAACAAGTGTTTGGAAATGGAAGGCCATTATTTTGAGCATTTATTGTGATACGTTTATTTTATTCGTTTCGAATAAAAATCGGAATTACTTCGTCGTACAATATCTCCGAAAGTAATGATCAAATAAAAAAATGTTTCGGACAAAAGTTAATTGTTTTTTTACGTAGAATATGCTTCCGCCATAAAAAATATAGGTTTTCATTTGAAAAAACAAAGTTGACCTTGAAATCACCTTGAGGACGTTCACCAAATGAAAAAGGAATCATGCCATTTTACTCGTCCTCGGAATTCATTCGACACGTGTTTCAGCGATTTTTGTTTTTCTTCTTTGTTTTCGAGTTACTTCGATGTCTCAAGTTAAATGGGACACCCTGTATATTATGATTGTATGTTCCGTCAAAACATTACAAGTAATTTCACGTGTTTTCGACAGAATTGTAGAAAACACGTGAATATGGAGTGAAAATGCTATATTATCCGTTCACTAATGATTTCATCATCAGTCGTGATATTTACAAATTTACTTCACTCTCGCGCATAAATTCTCGATTTTATATGTATAATTTAACTTTGTACAACTTGAAATGAACAAAACCTCAAATTCTGAATATTCGACAATTTATTTATTTCTATTTTATCGTACTTTATTATTGTATATAATGCATATACATATAGAAATATTATGTCAGTTAATGAAAAAATTCTAGACAGGCGTATTTCTCTATAGCTCTCTACAGCAGCAAAAATTTAGCTTACCGAAATTATTATTTTCCAAATTAACACGCTTTTACATTTGTTTAATATTATCTATGATAGTCTCATAGGAAAGATATTCTCTGCGATACGCATCGAGAACAAAATGCTTCATTGTGTCGCGATAATTTGGTAGCGTGTGCGTGTGCGTATGTATACAGGGTGATTCAGAACGAAAACTTTGACAGATTGTTTGGGAGGTCATTTTGAGTAAAAAAATATCACTGAACATAGGAGTTATTTTCAATACTTAATTGCAGAAGTTTTAAAATTTTGCTGCTATTATAGTAAAATTACTTCTTATATCAAGCACATGTGATATTATTATTTTTTAAAACTTCAAAATTTTAAAACTTCTGTAACTACATAAATATTGCAAATGTTCATTGACATTTTTTACACAGAATAATCTGTCAAAGTTTGTTACACTCGTTCTGAATCATCCTATACAACTTTCGCACGAAACATTTTTGTGTAAAAGGTGTAGGAAAAAAGATATTTAGGGTGGGCCATTAAAATGGGCCACCCTGTATATACGCGTATCGATACTTTGGTCCGATGAACTGGTAGTACATCGCCGAACGTTGCCGAGTATCGCCGAGTTGCGCCGAAGAGCGTGTTCTCGTTCTCGAGGAAGCGTGCGACTCATCATCATTTAACGTGTAGCATCTGCACCGATCGGAGAAGTTTAAATTAGTGCGTCATTTTTTTACGTGGATGAGATTACTTTTACATATATATCGTTGACTGGCCAATCTATACGCACGGAATTCAGTTGCGCATCGTCGCGTTACTACGTCGTCCTTATTAGTGTTAGCGACTTCCGACTGGCAGTCGAGAGTCGAGCCGTCTTGAAAGCATGAAGGAGTTCCTGATCGCGTTCAGCGCGATTCTAGCTGGTGAGTTTTGCCTACAGTAATCCCGATGTCTCATTCTGCGTTTTCTTTGCCCGAGAAAACTGCGGCAGCAAAAGATGTTTCGTGTTGCACTTTTTTTTTCTTTCTTTCTTTTTTTGCGACAGTATTTTTCCGATGTGCGCACTTCCTTTTGGAATGTTTCGCCTTTGCTCGCACGCACGTATTCTATATTTATACTTTGATTTTGTAAACATTGCGATATTTAGTCTTAGCTTGGCGAGTGTGTCGTTTAGTTTTATTTATTCTTTAATATTTATTTTTATTATTTATTTAATACGCGTATATATATATATATATATATATATATATACATACACATATCGGTTTCGACATTTTTTTTTTCCGATACAGGCTGCTTTTCTCTTTTGTGCTCTCTCTCTCTCTCTCTTTTGTGCTCTTCTTGTCTCACTCTGTTCTTTTTGCGTCGCCGGTTAATCGCGTTTCGCATTACTCATTGCAACGGTATTCTTTCCTAGGATGAATAAAATGACTCAGTTGATTTAAACTTATAATTTATCAATTTAGATTTTGATAAATACGCCAGTGTGTCGGAAGTTACGACAATAATATCACCGATAATGTTATCTTTTGTATCTATCAATTGTATGCTAATTATATTTTCATAAGATTATTCTGTTTTAAAAATATGCTTTAAGATACGCTCATGATTTCCATGAACACAATGACTGTAGCAGAAATCGGAGACCATTAGTGCTTCTTCTTACAGATTACTCAGCTAATGATATTATACTATCATGGGTGTATCTTGAATCTGGGATAATTTGACTTTAACGATTCAACTCGATACAAAAATTCAATGTTATTTAGATCAGGAATAAGATTACAAATATATATTTTCTTCATTTTTCAGTATCCACAGCTGGAGTGGTCATAACTGCTGAATCAAAAGAGGATCCTCACCTTTTGGGTTCGGACGAATGTACATGGGGTCCAAGTTATTGGTGTGAGAATCTAAAGTAAGTTTCAGTGGTTATTATAATTTAATATAATCTAATAGAAATTTTATGTAAATAGAGTAGACAATGAATAAATTGACTTACAAAACATTTTTAAAACATATATTGCATACTTGTTTTACATATTTATAATATACGAGATGGATAATAATGATTGTGTATACATTAAAATATAAAATTTAATTTTTCTGGATAAACATCTAATTGTAAGAAATAAAAAAAAAATATCTTAGAAATATTTTTTATTTCAATTGGATTTTTATCACATTGGTACTACTGTATTGTAGTTGATGTTATCGTGACACAGTAATGTTGATTGTATTAATGCTAATAATAGGACAGCTAAAGGATGTAGTGCTGTTAAACACTGTATTCATCGATACTGGGAACAAATGGAAGTCCCAGATGATAATGACAATGTATGTGGAATCTGCAAAGATATGGTGCAACAGGCACGGGATCAATTGGAGAGTAATCAAACTCAACAAGATTTGAGAGATGTGTTTGAAGGCAGCTGCCAATTAATTCACATTAAACCAATTGTCAAGGAATGCATCAATATTGTGGATCAATTTATTCCTGAACTTGTGGAAACATTGGCATCCCAAATGAATCCATCTGTAGTTTGCTCTGTCGCAGGACTCTGCAATAATGCTCACATTGATAAATTGCTTTCACAGTATCAAACATTAGAAAAGGTAAGAATTAATCTCATAACTTCAGTTCCGTGTATTACTTAAATTTGTTTTCCTGCCTCTATTGAACAAAGAGTCAATCCCTCTGCAAAATGAGCCAATTATATCTCAATCATCAATCAAATAACCTATTGACACATACATATATGTATTGTATCTATCATCCACTCACACACAAGTATCTTTGCATAATGTACAAGATTAGATTACTGTGGAGCTTATTCTGTCGTAAACAACATTTAATAATATTTCTACATGATTGTTATTTCATTTAATTAATTATTCCAACAATAAAGTTTATAAATAATGTGTAAAATTTTATCTACATATAAATAACAGCCAATAAAGACTGCTTATCATTAAAGATTGCTATTTATGTTAGTCATGCATCAATATGATTGGCAAAATAATTGTTGACAAAGAATGTTGTATTTTTAGAAGGACGAAACAAAGTCAGTTTTATTGAAGAATGACGAACTGGAGCCTGACGAATGCACTAAATGCTATACAATAGCAAAGTATATGGAAAATAAATTACATCATACATCGCGAGACGCGATGCTTTTGCAATTTTTGAATATCTGCGGCAAATTTGATTCTTTTTCGGATTCCTGTTCGGCCATTATTATGACTCATTTTAATGCCATTTACGATCATTTACAAAATAATTTCAATGCGGATAACATATGTCACTTATCAGGACAGTGCAGTAACAATTACCACAAACACGAAGACACTGTCGATGCAGTAAGTATATTAATTATATTTTAAATGACTTAAGAATTGTTTGTTAAAATATATCCTGCAATGATTAGGTTCCAAAAGTAGAGATAACACCGCTGTCAAGTGTCGGCATGGTAGAAGTCGGAGATGATCTTCCATGCAAGCTATGTGAGCAACTTGTGGGTCATTTGAAAGATCTTTTAGTTGCAAACACTACAGAGATAGAGTTTAAACAAGTTCTTTTGGGCCTTTGCAAGCAAACGAAATCTTTTGCCGACGAGGTTTGTGGTTTAAATAAACAAAGACATATATTTTTACATGTTTGTGTACACATGATAACACTTTTTTAACATGTAATAATTTTTTCTAGTGTAAAGCTATAGTTGATGAATACTACCAGCAGATTTATGAATATCTCACAAAAGGATTGAACAGCAATCTTGTCTGTCAGTTATCTGGTATTTGTCCCAGTCCTGGCAAAACAATACAAGTAAGTAATAATATATAAATATGTTATTGAATTTTATAAGTAATTTATCTTTTAGAATGAAGTAGAATTATATATTTTGTATTTTGCATCAAAACAGGGACCAATTTGGCCTTTAGTCCCAAGAAAACTAGCAAAAGTAGGAATGAGTATAATGAATAATAAACAAGATCAAAAAGAAATTGAAGTGACTATTGGCAAGGATCATATAAAATCAGAAGCTGAAGAAATGCAATTACCAATTGAAAGATTAATGCCTTTTCCTTTGCTGCAAGAGGCAGGTGTTCAGGGAAAGGAAGCGTGCGCACTGTGTGAATATTTGTTACATTATATACAAGATACTATTACAAATCCCACAAATGAGGTAACGAATATTAAAATATTAATTTTTATATATTTGCAATGGGACACATGTAAATTTATACAGAAGTTAAAAACATATTAAAATTTAAGGAGGAAGTAAAGCAAGTCCTCGGAAAAATATGTAAACAGTTACCTTCCATTGAAGGCGAATGCCAAGAATTCGTGGATACTTATGGAGATGCAATTGTGGCCATACTGGCTCAGGAAATTGATCCATCACAGGTAAATGTACTCTTACATTTTAGAGCACAAGATCTGTAAACTATAATTTAACATTCAATCATTTAAGGTGTGTCCTATGATACATATTTGCCAATCGAAAGCATTCTTTGATACATTGGAAAAAATTCCTAAAAGTTTCGTTCTTACGGAGATACAGGAGATACAGGATAAACCAAGTTGTCCACTCTGTCTGCTTGCAGTGAAGCAAATTTATGATGTTGTCAAAGACAACAAAACTGAAGTACTAGTTTGTCACTTATCATGTTTGTAATAATTATGATTCTTAATATACAATTTATTCCATGTAATTTACATTACAGGCTAGCATTGAAGCTGAATTAGATAAATTATGTGACCATTTGCCACGTAGCTTGACTGATCAATGCACAGATTTCGTGAAGGCATACAGCAAAGAGCTCGTAGAGATGCTGCTCGCAGACTTGACACCCTCAGAAGTATGCGTTTATCTTAAATTGTGTGACCAGACTAAAGATCCTGGTCCAAAGCATAATTATATTATTCAGAAGGATAATGAAATATGTAAGTTTTTTTTTGCATAATTTACATAAATGATAAGTAGAAAAACTCATCATTTGTGGTTAATTTGTGACAGAAATATCTCTGAGAAATTACTTTATTTCGTTCTTTGAACATTTCAGTAACCAACGAGATACCTAATTATCCATTACACGCAGTTCAGGCAGAGAATACTTTAAACGACGGAGTGTGCACAATTTGTGAATTTGCAATGCAATATATTGATAAAGTGATTGGTAATAAAAAGAACCGAGACGAAATCGAAAGAGCGGTACACGGTGTATGCAATCATTTACCGAAAACAGTTGCCAAGGATTGTAATCAGTTTGTGGATGAATATGCTGATGCCGTGATAAGTATCTTAGCAGAGGATGTCAGTCCCAAAGAGGCATGTACTTTGCTTGGCCTTTGTAAAATCAGCATGATGCAAATTCAAGGTATGATAATTCAAATAAGAAAATATTAATTGTATAATTTCAAACGATATATGTGGAAATATGTATTTTGACCCAATTTGTTTCCACAGAATCTGTAGCGGAATGTGCCTTATGTCGAGCAATTATATCTCAAATTGACAAATTGTTGGGTAATCCAAAGGTTGATGCTGAAATTGAAGAAATTGTTAAAAAAGTGTGCAAATATTTACCCGCGGATAAAAAAGATAAGGTATTATTTTACAATTTTTCAAGAAATCACATATAGATAAATTACATGAAATTTAATGAAAATAAAATATAAATCTATGCAGTGCAATGCGGTGATAGAAATTTATGGGCCGAGTATAATAAATATGATAAGAAACCATGTGGATAGCGAAAAAATGTGTAACAAAATGGCTTTGTGCTCTTCCAATGATTATTTTGCCATGTCATTTAAGAATTCACGTGTGTCGCGATCGATTAACGAGCTCAAAAAATGTACATGGGGCAAATCATTTGTGTGTGGAAATGAAGAAATAGCTAGACTTTGCAATGTAAGTATACAAATGTACGAGACTTGATTATAAATTAATAACAAAACTATATTATTTTCATTGTCGTTTGTTTTGAATTAGGTTACAAAACAATGTGAAGATTTCCGAAAAAGTGGTGAAGTTGCGTAAATCGCATCAATTACGGATGACAATTACAAGCTGGAAACAAAATCTAATAACAAAGAAATCAATGAAGAATGATGCGTTACGCTTTTCGGTTGGTGATTAGGTTTCCAGGGATTTTAGCCATATAGGAAATAGCCTATTTCGTGTTATAATATATATGATCTTTATATTAATCTCTGCTGTATCGGAGACCTCGAATAATATTGATCTGTGTAGACGGGTGCGATAAATGCTATGCAATTTTCCTTGAACCAAATATTACACGTAGTCTATACTGATGTTACATTGATATTATAAAAACTTGTAATCCTCGATAGCAAGCTGCAAGAATCTCTTTCCTTCAGTTATATAAAGCTATTTGTTACCAGAACAATGGCAACGTTATGAAGATCTAAATTACGTTTGCGTGCTTTTCTTTTTTTCTTCTTTTTTAACATGTATAGTGAACGATCTGTTTTATTTCAAGTTGTAACTGTGATAATGATAACAAAATTTAACAAAAATGTATAATTCTGCTTTGCGAATTATATATCTGAATATATACGATATAAATTGTATTTCTTTAATAAACATACTTTTAAAATATTCTATCTTAAAAATTTTCAAACCATTTCATTTTTCCTGATTCTTGAAAAAGTAGTGTTCTCCGAAATTCTAAAGACCCTTGCACCGCGCGGCAAGAAGCGACGCGAGAGCCAATCAACGTGTCATTTTTCCTTAAGAGCTGTATGTTTATTGGCTACCGCGTCACTTCTTGCCGCGCGGCAAGCGTTTCTGCGTCCTGTGTGCAGAAGCCCTTTACAGCTTGTCCGTAAGAGTGAAAAGCTGATTGGCTAGCGCGTCGCTTCTTGCTACGCGAGAGCCAATCGATGTACAGCTTGTCCGTAAGCGCGAAAAGTTGATTGGCTCTCGCGTCGCTTCTTGTAACGCGTGACGCGTCTCGTATGCAAAAGCCCGAAGTTTTTGAATTATTTCACAATATGTAGCGTCATAAATGTCTGTTTCCGGTTTAAATATATTTTTAGATCTTTCTAGAGCTATGTTCCGACGTACACTGCCAGTATGGAAAATCCATCTATATGCGTTATGTGAATTATATAATATACAGGGTGTCCGATAATAAATTTAATTAATAACTATTGCGAATTTAGCAAAGTGGTTCAGGACTTTTCTTTTCAGTTTGATCCAATCTACCTCCACCTTTCGGCTGGATACTTACTTGTCGGACACCCTGTATATCGGAACATATGCATCATGGCCGTTGCGCGCGCAACTTCTCTTGTGTGATCTAACGGCACGGATGGCCGCCATATTAGTGAACTGAATCGTCTCCGATTGTGTTTCAGCGTCCGTGTATGATTTTCAGGTATATTTTCGTGCTCGTAAAGAATTGCGCCCGTCAAACGTTCGCCAATCACTGGCGACGATTAGTGTGATTGTTCCAATTTAATTGATTTTTTTTTTTTATTACAGAGAGAAAGAGAGCTGTCGATTGGCGTTTCAGCCACTGAGTACAACCCATCTCGCCAAGTTCCGGGCTGCACGTTGCCAAGATGATGTACACAGTAAGGGAAATAGCATTGGTGTCTCGACAGCATTATTTTTCGACATAATCCTCGATGAATCTGAAATTGACTTTTCCTCTGATTTCGATTCACGACGCATTAACAATTTTCATTTTAATGACTAAAAATAGACTTTTTGCGGAGTAGCTTTTTAAAAGTACAAATGAATGACAAGGTGTTATTTTTCATTTAATTTTAAGAAGAGAAACATTACTTCAACAGATTGTCAATTTAAAAATTAGATGGGAAAATTGGAAACTTGCCAGAAGTCAAATCATTATCATCCTCTATATTTTTTGCTAAGAAATAATAAATTAAATTTTCAGTAAAGAACATTTTCAAACATTGATAATTTGCAATTTTTAATCTAAATCACAAGAATCTTTTTTTTTTATATGGAATCTTATCTCATTCATCTATGCTTTTGTTTCAGGGAACAACTGCTTCGCAGGATACAAGGTTCAGTGACAAGGAGAAAAAGCTTCTTAAGCAAATGAAATTTGGAGATTCATTGACACAGAAAGTAATCAATATTTTGTTATATTAAAAGAAATGTTATACTATTTATATTTATTGCACATTTGCTGTGAATTAGAGGTAGATTGTGTTTCAAGTTTCTAACAATTGTATGCATATATCTAAAATATGAATCAAATTTTTGTGAAATTTTTTAGTAGTGTAGAAAATCAAATATTATGTAATCAAATCTTGTTATATATATTTTGTGTTTATTATATATATACATACACTTGAACTCTTTATCAAAATTTTCATTTTTTCTTTTTATATATATCATATATTCCTACAATTTGAGTATTTATCAAGTATATAAGTGTTAAAAGTACATCAAATACAATTTTCTTAATTCTTTTTAATAAGATGTGTATATATATATATATATATATTACTGATTTAAAATTATGAGATACTATGAGGCTTTAATGCGTTTGTCATAGGTGGATATGAGCAAAGTAAAACTTGATGTAATCAAACCATGGATCACAACAAAAATTACGCAGATTCTGGGAATGGAAGACGACGTTGTGATCGAATTTGTGAATAATCAGCTTGAGGAGAAGGTAAGAGATACATTGCATTTAATCGAGCAAAAATTGATTAGAAATAAATTTTTAGTGCAACTAGCTTGTTAAAAAGCAATAATGTCAGTAATGCGTTCACTTGGCTTTTTCCCCTCATCATTATAGGAAACCGTTAAATATACATTATTTCAGCACGATGTTTTCGTACAAATCGCAAGCATTCATTATCCAAACTTTGCATGACGTGCTGAGTTGGGATAACACAAAGCAATGAGGCATATGTTCTCTTCTATTTTACATGCCGCATTGTTTTTTTTCATTTTTTTTTATTTTATTTGTCTTCCATAAGTTTCATCGTCCCTCAGTATCCCTCGTTTTTAATCGGTCCATATATCCCCCTCCAAGCATATCCACTTTCGACAAAAGAAAAAGAAAAAAAAAAACCAGAAAAAATTGATCTGTAGCTGATCCTGCCACATCAAACTATATAAAGTCAATCTTTATCATATATGTTTGAATTCCCCGTTAGTATAAGTAGAGACCGTTGGTGGGGCTCAACCCTTTTGTCCAAATGGCATTCGGATGTGCTCCTCTCTACATCCGATTGGCTGCCTTTCTATCAGCCGTCAGCCCTAATGTCAGCTGTGGTGGCAGTTGGTATCTCAACGTCACCTTAGAACCGCTGCAAATCTTCACAACTTCAGCAGCTACACGTCATCGCCGCGGCTGCTACACGTCGACAACCTCTACGTCATCAACGTCGCAGGCGATCACCAGCTGATACTTTCGTCACATCACGCTCCTGATTCCTGCTTCTCGCGTCCCTTCCCAGAGCTGCGCCAGTGATGTCTTGCAGTGCAGACCGTCATCGACCATCATCATCATCATCATCATCGCCTGCTGCAACGGATGGCGCTTCCGTTCGTGCAGCTACCTCGACCCGAGGTAGCTTATCGTCGTGAGCGGTTTTCGAGGGATTTCGAAAGCCTCGCAGCTTTCGAGGATCGTCCAAGGATCTTCAGTTTCCCGATGGCGTCATCCCTCTCCCAGGTGGCATGTCATTTTGGGACTCTTGGAAGCTTCATCTCATACCGCGAGCTACGGTTTCTCCGTTGGAACCACCGATGTCGAAGTCCAAAGAGCGAAATCGAGCGCCATCGCTACTTAACACCGGTTCGCAAAGGACTTCGATATCCTTCCGGACATACTGTCGGTCACGTATCGGCATGATTCAGGCGAAAACAGCGCCCGGTGGTATCCCTACACATGACGTTTGACTCTTTGTCACTGTCACAGGTTGGTGAAAAGGTGATCCTTTTATACGACATTATCTCTACGATTTTCAGGCGGACATTTTCGCCGGATATTCGAGATATATGCTTTTCTCTCGTTTCAGCACATACACATACACACACACCATATAATGGTGTAAATATTAAGATTAATGAAGAATCATGAGGTATTGATCTACATTTTGTGCTACTTGCGTTTAATCTATATCATAATTCTTTTTTTTCCTCCAGCATGTAACTTTTTTTAATACAGGTACTAAAGGGTGATCAACGGCACTAATAAGGTGGTAAGGCACACTTAGACATAATAAATATCTGCTTTTTCGAGGGGGAAAAGCAGTTCAGATTACAGAATAGGAATACAAGTATTCTTTGTCTAAACCTCGATTAAAATTTAACGCAGTATCTTTTTTTATCATTAAATTTTGTTTAGACGCACTATTTTTTTTTGTTGCTCTCGCATATAAGGAATTAAATTTGTACGCTATATATATTTTACAGTTTCCCGACCCCCGAAAAATGCAGATCAACCTGACAGGTTTCCTGAACGGCAGGAATGCCCGTTCTTTCATGGGTGAATTATGGGACCTTCTGGTCTCCGCTCAAGAAAGTGTTACGGGCATTCCCGAGGCTTTCTTGCAACAGAAAAAAGATCAGATTAAAAAGCGTTTGGTAATTATTAATTTTTATTTTTAAACCTGTATTCGTAAACATGCAGTATGATTATTGTTAAATATGGCTATCTGAGAGTTACACACACACACACACACACACACACACACACACTCACTCACACATATATATATATATATATATATACTTAATAATAATATTGTGTGATTTCGCATGATAATATTGTGTATGATTTCCATTCAACAAACTCGCATACATGTGTGACGCATTTACATGACAAATTTTATTATATTATCGCTGTGTTGTTAGATAGGTATAATTCAGGACTACTATACAGTTAGCCACATTTAGCATTTGCATAATGCACCATGTATAGTTTTAAAGACCATGGCACATAGAAAAACCGTAAGCAGTAAAAATTGACATTTTTTATTACGTCTTACAATCAATCCATGAAAATACTTGACGATGATTAGTCGACTTGCTTACTGCTTATGTTTTTCTATTGAATTTGTTACATTAATATCTGTATTAGAACATATATGTTCTAAGATATAAGTATTCCATGAAGTTTTCTAAAAAATGAATAAACAATTGAATTACTATATTTTGACATTCAATGAAATGTTCAATTCAATGTAATGGGGAATGGATGACATCAATTTCAGTTTAGTTATATTTAGTTGTAAAAACACGATATCTTGTAAACAACGAAGGCTTACATTATGTTGTAATATATCAAATTAGGAAGAACAAGAGAAGCTTCAAGCATCGTTGGCGGAGAAAGAAAAAGAGAAGGAGCGCGAAAAGGAAAAGGATGACGCGGAGAGTAAAATGAAAAAGGACGAGAAGGATAGCAGCTCATCGAAGGACCGTAGAAGGGATCGAAGCAGAGATCGTGATAGAGACAGGTATTACTATCTCTCATTGAGGAGAACATAGTTTTCAAAAAATATGTACAGTTATATTTATATATTTCTCGTGTTTAATATTTTTTTACATAGAAACAAAAGGAGTAGATCGCGGGATCGACACAGAGATCGCGACCGATCGAGTCGGAAGAGAAGATCCGCTTCAAGATCGCCAAGTAAAAATTCGCTGAAGGATAACGGAAAAGATATGCCTGAAGCTAAGATCGAACGAGAAGACTCGCCGCAACCGGAAAATGCCATACCCTTGATGCCAGTTAAAACTAAACCGTAAGCAACATAAATCACATATTTAGGAAAACCGGGGATTGTCAGGGATTTTTTCTTACCTTGAAAAATCCGGGAATTCTCATGGAATTTTATTGAGAGTCAGGGAATTTTTTCAAAAATTGTGTCTGATAATTTTATTGACGATCTCTTTTTAGTATCAAGGTCTTATATAAATTTCATAGAAAAAATTATTTAATTTTTTAATAATATTTAAATAAATTGGTACTCCTTGAGACGTTTATAATAAATTGTTTTAAATTATTTTAAATTATTTAATTTGTTTTATATTTTTATTTTATATTTTTGCATATATCTTTGGTGTTTGGATATAGTGATATATTGTACTTTGTTATTGTCCAAATTAATTTTACGATTAATAAATCAATATTAAATGCTAGAAAAATTGCATTCTTGGTAACTTTGTAATCGTATGAATAGAAAACATTCGAAAGTGCATACAACAAAGAAACTTATTTTAAAAAGCTGCATCTATAAATTTTTTTATTTTACCTGGAATTTTAAACGAAAATATCTGGAAGATCAGGAAATTCTCAAGGAATATTTTTACAAAATTTGAGTAGACACCCCAAAACAAATCGAAATCTTATATATTCGCAGGGAAGCCGCAGTAGCAATATCGAGATTGCAAGCCAAATTGATGAGCATCGCCGATGGAAAGAAGAAGAATAATCGCACGCCTTCGCCAGAATCGCTGGACAAATCAGCAAGGAAATCACGATCTGTGTCCAAATCGCCGGTGAATCGTTCAAAAAAATCCAAAAGCAAGTCACCCAGCCGGGATTCGAAGACGCGTCGATCACGATCGCCTGCTTCGAAGTCGAGACGGTCCCGCTCCAAGTCAAGATCCCGGAGATCCCGATCTAAATCCAGAAGAACCAAGTCGCGCTCGCAGGATCGCATCAAGTCGAAGCGAAGCAAATCCAAATCGCCGAGATCGCGATCGCGATCGCGATCTAAGAAATCGCGATCCAAGAGTGACGATAGGAGCAAGTCAAGAAAATCGAGATCCGACTCGAGCGATTCGAAATCTTCGAAATCTCGCTCAAAGTCCCCGGATAAACGAAAAGACAACGGAGACTCTAACAGGAAACGCGACGGTACTACGAGCAGTAGTTCAGAATCTGAAGAAGAGAAAGATGCGAAGGATAAGAACGATTTCGAGATACGAAAGAAGAAGGACGGGGTGCAAGCTAAGAGATCTTACCGGAAAACCAACAAGGACGACAGCGGTAGCGATAGCGATTCCAGTCGGGAGAGAAAGTCGGCTCCTAAGAGAAGAAGCCCTTCGCCACGTAAAGACAGAGCTCGGTCCAAGGACAGAGATAGAAATAGATCACGAGATAGATCGCGGGACAGATCGCGAGATAGATCGCGAGATAGATCACGCGATAGATCACGAGACAGGAATCGAAGGTAAGATGTCCAAATTATATGTATATGAAGCTATCAAAGAGATATATAAATTTATAAGATTTATAAATTCGAGACATGATGATGTATCAAATTGCGCGCTGATAACTATTTGGTTTTTCAACATGGTTCTTCTCAAAGTTAAAACGTTCAAATTATAACGATCATATTCTTCAATTAATGATAATTAACTTAATTTTATTTGAAGAGATATTTCCAATTAAGTATCTTAGAGAAGTCAAAGATTTCTTTATTTTTCGAGCAGGCGTCTGAGTACAATTCAACTACTTCTTCGCACAGAAAGTAATTGAATGAGAATCGACATTTAGAGCTTTCCAGCAAAAAAATAGACAAATAGACAAAATGTCACACCATTGGCTATCGAATGGAGAATTTTTGAAATTCCGAAAATTGTTCTATTTGATAGCTAATCGTGTGATATTGTGTCTATGTGTTTCTTGTTGAAGAGTTCTCAATTTATAAATTCTTTATATTTTTTTTTATTTTTTAGGAGGTCATTGGATCGAGATCGCGACAGAAGACGGGAACGAGAGCGTGAAAGGGAGAGAGAAAGAGATAGATTGGATCGGTACAGCGGCAGTCGCGGCATGCGGCCACCTTCTGTGCGCAGACCACCTAATAGGCGTAGGTTAGTATACATATATATATATATGTATTTAATATTATAATATAATATATTAAATATATATAATATAAAATATATAAAAATATATAATATAAAATATATATATTTAATGTGCAAATATATATATATATATAATATATATATATATATATATATATACACAGGGTGTCTATTTCCTGGAAAAACTGGGAAACCGGGGTTTGTCAGGGATTTTTTTTACCTTGAAAAATTCGGAAATTGTCATGAAATTTTATTGAAATTCAGAGAATTTTTTCAAAATATAATTTGTCTGGTAATTTTATTGACACTTTCTTTTTAGTATCAATGTCTTATGTAAGTTTCATAGAAAATTGTTCAATTTTTTAAGAATATTTAAATAAATTAGTACTCTTTAAGACTTTTATAGTAAATTATTTTAAATTATTTAATTTTTTTCTTTTACATTTTTATTTTATATTTTTGCATATATCTTTGGCGTTTAGATATAGTGATATATTGCACTTTGTTATTGTCCAAATTAATTTTACGATTAATAAATCAATATTAATCATATAATGCTAGAAAAACTGCATTCTTGGTAACTTTCTTTGTAATCGTATGAATAAAAAACATTAGAAAGCGCATACAACAAAGAAACTTATTTTAAAAAGCTACATCTACAAATTTTCTTATTTTACCTAGAATTTTAAACGAAAATACCTGGAAGATCAGGGAATTCTCAAGGAATTTTTTATAAGATTTGAGTGGACACTGTGTGTGTGTGTATATATATATATATATATTTTTTTTTGCACATTAAACGAATCTTACTTTTACATTTGGCGTACATGAAAAATTGTTCCAGCAGCCCTCCGCGCAGAAGTCCGACAAGATATCGTCGTAGGTCACCGAGTCCCGAAGATAGACGTCGCAGGAGATCGTCGTTGGATCGTCGAAGGCGCTCGTCGGAGAGACGCGACAGACGTCGATCACCCGATCGCCGTGGTAGCCGACGTCATTCGCCGGACGGACGGGATCGATCGAGCAGGTACGATAGATCTTCCTCGCGCGACAGATCAAGTAGGCGGGAGCGCTCCAGAGAACGACGGGATAAGGATCGTCGATCTAGATCTAAAGATCGTAGATCGAGATCCAAGGATCAGAGGTCATCGGTGGATCGTTCGAGAGACGGGAAGCGGTCTCCCGATCGTTCAAAGGAGGCCAAGGATAAGTCAAGGGACAGGAAAGTGGATGAGAAAACTAAAAGACCGCCTGATACGGGATCGCGAAAAGAATTGCGAAATGGCCGGTCTAAATCGAGTAGCTCGGAAAGTAGCGAGAGTAGTTCCTCTAGCAATGAGGACGAGTCACTTAGGTGAGTGAAATTTCCACTTTGAACACGATACTTGGTTTTACGGAGTCTGCGATTGGTGGATGATGATAATAATAATAATATTAATAATAGTAAAAAATCTGCGGATACTCAGCGTGGTGTATCCGTTTATCATTTGCTGAATAACTTTCTATAGATTATGCGTGTATGTATATTTTGTGTCTGCAGGAAATCGATTGAGCGTAAAACGTCTCAAGAGAAGCGGGAAAGAGAACGCGAACACGCAGACGATTCTAAGAAAAAGGAGAAGGAGAAGACGGTGAAGGAGGAACAATCTAAGCGGCCAGAAAAAGAGATCAAGAAGATAGAACCTGTTGCAGTGAAAAAATCGGAACCCAGTGTTTCTCCTAAGAAACTTCAAGCTGCTTCTCTTCCTATTACCAGACATAGAGTAAGTTTAATAAATTCTACATTGACCATAAAGTGTAAATAAAACATATATAGAAGTATATAATATTATATAATATATTTATAACAATTCTTTTTTTTTAAATACATTTTTCCAGTTTTCAAAGAGCTTGTCGCGTACACCCTCGCCGTTTAAGAAGACCGAAGACATCGTGGCAGCTGCAATTAAAATTAAACAAACTATTAAGTATGTCACAAAATATTTATTTCATGAATAGTATTTTCGATGTGCTACAAATATTACTATCGATGCTATACTATGATCATGTATATTTTATTTTCAGGGAAGATATCAAGGACGAATCGCCGAAGATTGGAGAAACAAATTTCGCCGCTGGAGATGCTTTCCCTCTAAAAAAAGATGAGAAATCCTTGAAAGCGACGAAATTAATAATAGAAGATAAAAAGTCTGCTCAGAAACCGTTAGAACCTTCGTCCAAGAAACCTACAGAAATGGCTAAAAAAACGAAAAGAGAAAAGCGTGATGGTTCCACGGACAGTGAAGATAGTGATGGCGAAAGTAAAAATACATTTTAATTCACCGTAGTACATGTAGTAAATATCAATATATTCCGTTTCTTTTAAGGTATTTATTTTACAGGCAAGAGAAAATCAAGGAAGCTAGAGAAACCGAAGAGGTCGAGGAAAGCATCGTCAGATGAAGATAAATCTGATAAAAGCAAAGCTGGATCTAGTTCAGACTCCGAAGATGATAAAAAACATTCAGATAAAAACAAAAAAACTAGAGATACTAATCGAACTGGTAAGTTTTTTTTTCTTTCAATTGTTGTGTGTGTATGACTAATGTGTGAAGGACATATGCATAATTATATATAATAAAATATATTAATATAATTTATATTAACCTAATTTTTAATACTTTACGATAGATTCAACAGATGATCGCAGCAAAGATAGAAAGGATAGTAGAAAACGCGAAATTGCCGAAAATGATTCACGTAAGCGTTCAAGAAAGGAGATAGAGGAAGAATTGAAAAAATCAAAAAGATCGCGGAAAGATTCTTCCTCGGGTGAAGAAGAACAGAAATCTAAAAGAGGCAGAAACGAAGATGATAGATCAAGATCTCGAAAATCGAAGAAAGATTCGAGTTCCGACGAAGAGCCCAAGAAAGTGAAAAAAAGGAGAGAGACTTCATCAGACGAGGAAAAATCTAGATCACGAAAATCCAGAAAGGATTCGACGAGTGAAGATGAATCTAAATCAAAATCAAAGAAATCCAAACGAGATTCCAGCTCAGAAGACGACGATCTCGGAGATAAAGACATGAAGAAGAAAAGGAAAGTTGACGATAGCTCAGACGATGAGAAAGTGAAAAAGAAGCGTAAGAAAAAGGCAAAAACTAGCACCAGCGAATCAGAGGTAATGATTTAATAAAAATAACAAATTTATTTATTTATTTTTTTTACAATTTTATTATTAAATTCTGGTATTTTTCAGGAAAGTGAAGTGGAAGAGAAAAAGAAGAAGAAGGAAAAGAAGCATAAGAAACACAAGAAGCATAAGAAACATAGAAAGCATAAGAAGAAGAAGGTAGCGGAATCAGACGAGTCTGATGTAAGTGAAGGTAATACGGAGGAACTGGAAAAGAAACTTCGGGAAAAAGCACTAAAAAGTATGAAAAAAGGGCATAGCATTGAACGAAGTGATTGAGAATAACATGTGATGATGTGTCATGAATATCTCTGTATCGCAAAGCATTCTAATTTTATTATTACAAATATGATAACTTCTGTTTCATATCAATACACAATTGGATGATTACTTTCTGTATTTTATATATACATATATATTTCACTCAATCCCTTCGGAACAAGATATAATCCGTATTTGTGAAGAGATTGTGAAATAGTTTTCACATAAGCACATTGATATGAAAAATATGATTGAGATTTTCTAGTTTTTACAGTCCATTCAGATTTATAAAAATTATCATTTTTTTGTAATAGTAAATACAGTGTACTTATTCATGCTAATACTCTTAGGCTGATGTAAATTTTTTTTTTTTTTTTTTAAGAATCTGACATGAATAGTAACAGTTACACATTTCTTCAGACTTCAGTTCCTAAGCACGTTTAAAAAAAACAAAATAGGGTTTGTATACAGCGATTGATTTGTGTTTATTTGTATAAAGTTTAGTCTTTAATGCAATGTTTAGAGAATACAATAAATAGTATACGAATGATGTTACAGCACACAACTCACAAGAACTATCAAAAACCTACTTTGCAGAAATCTCAGAATATGCCCCCGAATGATACAGTCATTTCTATTTTACAGTGACTCCTAATTTCTTCTAGACATCAGAATCGCCATACCGACTTTACAGAATCTAATGTAATTTATTTAATAACTTACATAATTGTTTAGTACACGGGAAAAGAAAATATAGAGAAGTACTCACACAATTATAATCTGCATTATATATTGCTCACAAATCTCCTACAGTTCTTGATATCCTCCTTTTATACAAATTTTTTGCTAAAGATTACATTTAAAGATTTACGAATTTTCCAACATAGTTTCCAAGTCTGGCGAACAAAATAACTGATTGTTTACTGGACCAAGATTGATAAGATCACCAGTTAATGATACATTATCAACTTTTGCAGCTAAGAGCTCCTAAAACATAATAACAATTTTATAAAGAATTTCGATAAAATATTGTATATCGCGAAAATTACGAGTTATTAAAACATGAAACTTACCTGTTGGAAATCTTGCTGTACATTAATGTCGATGGAAAAACATTTTTCGCCAAGACGTAATCTCGCTTTACCCGACTTCAAAATCTCGAGTTTGCCTAATAGACCATTTTTTAAGCTATTCAAAGCACACTGCTCGGTTTTTGCTTTATTGTCATTTTCATTATAAGTATTAGAGTCATTTGGTCCTTTCGGGTTTGAGTCTTCTTTACTAGATTCCACATCTTGCCAACAGTCTGGAAACTATTAATCAATTCTTAAACTAAATCTTAAACCTAACCAAGCAATTATTACATCGATAACTGCAACAGAATATATCTTACCTGCATTAATATATAAGGATTAGTCTTGTTTTCGATTATTTGGTGTATGGTAACTTCCTTTTTATTTTGCTCGCTTAAAGTTTCTTCTTTTATATTTATAACTATGAAAGAGACGAGTATGTATAAGAATTTGAAATTATTGGAGAAATTTATATTCTTACTGTAATAAATCGAAAAGGCTCCGATATATAAATACGAAGTAAAGTATAAAAAGGGCTAATAAGAGCCTTAGGATATAATAAGGGCAAATAAACAAAACAGTACTGATTGTACACACTGTCAGTATTGTTTTATTTATTTGCAGAGGTCACTATTATATCTTTTATACCTGATTTTGTACTTATATTTTTACCTTCACCATTTTCTGAGATGATCGGTTTCTTGTCAATTTCTTCATCGCTAGGTTCTTCTTTTTCAACCCTTGGCAGTAAAATAGGATCCATCTTGTCATCAGTATTTGTACCATCGTCAATAAAATCGTCCCTTAATATGTCCTTGAATTTGTCTTCTTCTTCTGATTTATTGATAATCTTATCTAGCTTCGATCTTTCCAGATATTTTTCAGCACCTCTACTACTACTACTACTACTACTTCTGGGACCATTGGATTTTCTACTAACGGTAGGTGCTGTAAATATTCCTTCCGACCATACGCCAGTAGACTAAAATATGTGTGTACGTAAAACAATATGTTTTATGATAGAAATTGTTGAAAAACATTTAATATATATATCGGATGTACTTGTATTATGTGTCCCTTGTCTCCTCTGCCTTGCCTGCCATCTCCTCTTGCTCGTCCTCTTCCGCGATCTCTATCCTTTGGTCTTGCAGCGTCAATCTTAACTGGCGTTACCTCGCTGAAAATAAATTTATCTTTAGCATTTATAATATATGTCGTAAAACAATCCGTTATTTAATATAGTCCCTACTCTTTCTTCTTGTTCCTCTGCACATTGAGGTTTGGTATATACACCTTCTTAGGCTTTTCAGACTTAATGTTTCCACCTAGTGTCAGATCTCGTGGCTGTCGGTAGGATGTTAGTCTCTGCGTACCTGGCTCCATTTTTTTATTTAACACCACTAATGTTCGGTTTATAAATATTTACTTATGTTTACGCGATCGACAGTTCTTAACCTCAACACTACTTTTGGCAACGTATTTGATCGCGACCACGAGAAGACGAGAGAGAGTGAGAGAGAGAGACAGAAGTATCAACTTGCGTGAAGTCGAAGTCGAGTGAAGACTCGCGCTGCGAGTATCGATAGATATCGAGAATCGCAGCGCCGTTCTTCGATAGATATCGAATCATAGCCGCAGTTGATCTCACAGAGTTGCTAATGTCTCTCTCGCGAGTGTTGAAAAGTGAGTTTTTGCGTGCGAAAAATTATCGCGAGTGTATTGTAAAACATGGAATATTCGTCGCTTAATGTGTGCTGAACATCGTCAACAGAGGTATGTGTTCTAATCAGCTGTATCGATTATGCTTTTCTCGGAATATTTTTTAATAAGAATAAAATAAAAACGAGAATTTCTCCGCGCGCCATTTTCTGATTCGCGCGCTTTGCGCGCACATTGATGAAGTATTATATTATTGATAACCACATAATTGTGATATATAAAAAGAATCTTAATTAAACCACAATTATCTTCATTTTCTACAACTCTCAGATTAATACTAAGCTATTAAGAATAGTCTTAGCTTCCATTAATCTGATACCTGAAAAATATGTTCCATTTTTGGAGTTTTCAAGGAAGATTATTTATCACCAAAAAATCGTGTTGTTTCTACTGAAATTTTTTTCTCACAATAATGGGAGCGCTGGATCGAAAAGAATTAAAGTACCGACAAGATAATATTAAAGATTGCTATATACAATATAATATACACTAGCGGAATTCCAAAATCAACGGCGAGGACATAGTGAAACTTCTCTCTCTCTCTCTCTCTCTCTCTCTCTCTCTCTCTCTCTCTCTCTCTCTCTCTCTGTGTGTGTGTGTGTTGTGTGTGTGTGATCCCATTTTTACTTTTTAAAAATTTTTTATTTTTTTTCGTTTTAAAAAAATCTTTTTTAAATTTTTTTAATTTGGAAGGGGGTTAACTCTCCCTAGGATCTGTCACTGTATATATATATATATATATATATATATATATATATTTCTTTTAAAATTTTGCGGGAATCCGCGATATGCATCTCCCTCCTCATCTCTCTCCTGCCGCGCAGCAGATAAGCGGTATCGCGGCGCAGACGACGGGCGACGTTTTCAGGATGACTAGTAGCATAGTGACATGGGCAGGAGGAGAGCATAGCCGGTGTGGATGAGGTCATCGTATGGTTTTTTAGCTGCGCCGCGCACGCCGGCAGTCGCGACGCGGAGCGCCCGAACGCCGGCCGCTGCTGCACGCGAGCGAGCGGTCCTGCGAGCGAGAAAGAAAGAAAGAGAGAGAGAGAGAGAGAGAGAGAGAAAGAGCCAGGACATGCGACGACGTGCCACGTGCCACGGCGCCGTTCATGTCGTGCCCGCGAGTGCACCCAGATTCGTCCTCCAGCAGGAGGAGGTGAAATCGCGCCCTGATATTCGTTTCTCTTTCCACCTGTCATCCTTTCCCATTTGCACGATCGAGAAAGGACACCCGCGAATCAGGACTCCCATCGCATCAGGATTCTACATCGGAGTGAATCTCTGAAGTTGAAGTCTCCGCAGTTCTCTCGAGGATCCTGCGAGAGCGTTAAACCCGCGATCTTGATCGACAATGTGTGAGAAAGGGTTCTACTTAAGACGAAGGGGAAATTCGATTTGTCTTTTCTTTTTATGTACGCAAGATGTTTGTTTTAATTGGTACCATGAAAGTGAGTGAATCCTGTCGCACGGAGAATGAGGTGTTTTGCGAGGATAATTACCGTTTCGCGTGTTAATTTTGCTTATTAATCGATTTAAATTCTGACAAGAAACGAACCACTCTTTCTGATTCAGCCAATTATCGGATTATTTTTATCATTCCTCCACAAGTACTCTCTTTCTCTCTCTCTCTCAATCTCTCTCTCTCTCTCTCTCTCTCTCTCTCTCTCTCTCTCTCTCTCTCTCTCTCTCTCTCTCATTATTTTCATAATTTGCTAATCGTTGCTTTTGCAAGAAATATGCCTTGACAAAGAGCTATGTTTTTAGAGATATTTATACCTCTCAACAAGTGTAATTTGCATAGTGAAGACTTTCCTCACGGTGACAGTTTCTTCTATTAATTTCGTACGATTATTTTCGTAATACACAGCTGTCGCGTTAGAGTTACAGGTCGTCGCGCATGATAATCGCGTTACGATCGTATGCGTGTCAGAAACTGGGAATTAAAACCGGTACAATTTCAGCGAGTTTATGTTTCTATGCTATCGAGATATGAAAGTAATCTCTCTATATTCGTCTGCAAATATTGTGGGGCATAAGATACATTTTTCCTATCTTATCTATATATTATTTTCTTATCTTATCCTACGTATAACATCGAATTTATATCTATAGTATCGAAATGTCAAAATTATATCGTTCTCTATTCACATCGACACAGATTTTAACTTTCTCTTATTCATTAGTGTCGCGCGCGACATCCGAACTCTCGTCGAAATTGCAACAGTTTGAGTTCGTAAATAAATGCGACATATTGCGAATGCGGCGAATTGATTTTGAAGCACCGTTTCCGTCTTCTCCGGCCGTAGAAGAGC